>OW240922.1:9832223-9850875 GCA_933207985.1 Pelobates cultripes | reverse complement strand
AATAGAAGGAGGGGGATGGAGGGGGGGAGAGAATAGAAGGAGGGGGATGGAGGGGGGGAGAGAATAGAAGCAGGGGGATGGAGGGGGGGGAGAATAGAAGCAGGGGGATGGAGAGGGGGGTGTGAAATATATATATATATATATATATATATATATATATATATATATATATATATTTTTGGCTGCATTGAAATTCCAAAAAGTGAAATAATGGAGATTTGTTAGCCTGACAAAAGGTAGAGTTTTTGTCAATTCCCCGCAGCCATTACCAGCTACAGATGAGGCAAAAGGCATCTCTTCCATTGTTTCATAGACATATGTTTATAATATTGTCCTATTCAACATTGGAATAATTTAGACAGGGGGTGGAGGTGGTCTTTTCAAAATGGTATAGACCCTGCAGGTGACAGTGCTGCTGGGGTTTTTCTTAAAAATAAATTATTTTATTACATATTGTGTGTCTGGCTTTCCTAGAATAGCAAGAGTTAATTTAACTCTTACGCTGCATGTGCGTATGTTTGTTTGTGCGTCTGACTGTATGTGCGCACGTGTGTTTGTGTTTATATGTATGGCAATATGGAGGAAACCCCCAAGATCTCATGTATGGCTTTTTTTTTTCTGCAGGTGCTTACACCTGTATGAGTGTACCTGGAACATCATGGGGTGATGACGCTTGCCTCGACCCAGACGTTCTTCACGGTAAGTGACGTCTGCTGCATTCTCACGCCAGTTATAGCATTTACTGGGGCGAGACAATGAGGATCTGCCACTTCCAAACAGCCACATTATTACTACATTATATGTGGATGGTGTAGAAATATTTG
Organism: Pelobates cultripes; assembly: GCA_933207985.1. NCBI lineage: Eukaryota > Metazoa > Chordata > Amphibia > Anura > Pelobatidae > Pelobates > Pelobates cultripes. The sequence continues at coordinate 9,850,051 of OW240922.1, read as the reverse complement.
AATAGATGTAGATGAAAGTATAACTTCCTTTTATATCTGCAGAGTAGGTAGGGTTACAGCTGCTACAATATTTGATAATCACTGTGGTCATCAGTAGATTTGTACAGGTATAGAGGCATCAGTGCATTAAAACCTATAAAAGAAATACAACATGTAATGGTGCTTGCAATGTCTCTTTAAATCCCCTAAGTGCCCTGAGAGCTCTACTAGCCGCACTTCCAGACGCTCTCCTATGTAGGAAAGTGTCCCTCTCTGGCCATTTGAACTGTTGGAAACCTATGGAAGTCTGTGAATGAAACGAGGAAAAGCAGAGTATGGTGGTAAATAAGGAGAGGAAAAACATAATGGTGGGGTTAAGTGGCAAGAAATGAGGAGAAACGAAACCAGGGTCAATGGGTTACTCCAAAAATCATAACTACTACAGCTATCTGCTGTGGTTAATGTGCTAGACGTGCCCTGGCACCATTTCCCTGTAATGGGGCAAACCATTCTGGTGTCGTTTGACGTGGGGGGGGGGGGATAGTAGGCCGATATTATTAATCTGTTCCTTTTCTTTCATGAAGGACTAGGTCCTGCATTACACCCATGCAGTGAAAGACAAGATGGAGTACCAGCTCAGTGAACAGGTGAGGTTTAGACAGACATCCATCAGCTGTACTCAAAGGCTTGTTTTATTTCCTTACGGAGGTTAAGAAGACGACTGTGGATTCCCAATTCAGAATGTGTGTGTGTGTGTGTCAATGTGCCTAACACTAGGTGGTGATATTCTGGATATTCCAAGCTAATCAATTCATGTTCTGCTAAAACTCAGACAAACAGAAACTAGCAGATTTGGTCAGAAACAGCCAGTGAACACAGTAAAAGTAATTTAATTTAGAGCAGGTGATAACAAGTCCTTCTAACAATAGAAGGAGATGGTTGTATGCCCTTCAGTTTCCTGATACCTAAGACAGAGGTGTGAGGTTAAAGTGACAGCCTATGTGAAAACAAAACCATTCAGCTTGATTTAGGTTATGTTGGTGCTTAGATCATGCCCTTGCAGCTTCACAGCTCAGTTCTCTGCCAATTCGGACACTGCATTGGTACCTGCATGGTGCCAGGAGTTACCTGGTGCTTTTAAGCATGGTTCGGAGTCAACCAGCTCTCAAACTCTTTGCCACCTTACCTGAGGTTTACCAGTCCCTGCCTCCACTACTAATGCTGGAAGTTCCTAACTAGAAACTTTTTTGTTTGTGCTCCGGAGCCAAGTAGTGCAGGCTTAGTCGCAGGCTTAGTCTGAGTACATCTGCTGATCTGTCTCAGAACCGAAAATATTTGTTCATTTGGAATCTTAAAGGGTCACTATAGGGTCAGGAACACAAATATGTATTCCTGACCCCTGCAAAACCCACCATTAAGGTGGCTTGCCCCCTAAAAGTAATTAAAACTCACCTAATTTCCAGCACTGCGCAGGTCTGCCAGCACTGGCCCCGCCCCCTTGGTGACATAATTAGAATTACAGATTTTTAGCCAATGCAATGCTTTCCCATGGGGAAAGTATTGGATTGGCTAAAATCGGCAAGGGGCGGAACCAAGCACCAGGTTAGCCAATATGCAGCTCTATGAGGAAAATTCAGCGTCCACATGCAGTGCGTGGAGACGCTGAATGGCACTGCTGCCTACTGTGCAGCACTGAGCCAGGAAGCACCTCCAGTGGCCATTTGGAGGTGTCTCTAGGGGCAATGTAAACACTTCCTTGTCTCTGAAAATGCATTAAAATGCCTGAAGGAAATTATTTTACTCACCAGAACAACTACATTAAGCTATAGTTGTTCTGGTGACTATAGTGTCCCTTTAACTTCAGCTGAAATAGAGGCAGTAGAATGCTTACTTTAGGACAACTAATGGCCTTCAGATCAGGCAGCCAGGTTCAGACATTTCAAACTTAAAGGAACACTATAGTCACCAGAACTACAGCTTAATGTCGTTGTTCTGGTGAGTATAATCATTATATGCAGGGAAAAGGCAGTGTTTACATTGCCCCTAGGGACACCTCCAAGTGGCCACTCAGATGGTCCGCCCCTTGCTGATTTTAGGGAGGGTGGGGCCAGCTCCAGCAGACCAGCACAGCGTTGGGGCAAGCCACCTAAATGGTGGGTTTTGCACTATAGGGTCAGGAATACATGTTTGTGTTCATGACCCTATAGTGTTCCTTTAACATTGTCTTCAGCTGGATGAGTAACACTTTTGACCAAATAGAAGGCCACCCCACAGAGCACAGGTCTGCCAAGAGATATACAGAAAATAGATGCTTACTTGTAGGTGTGCATGACAAAATGATACACACAGTGGCTCTATTTAATGCCCTATGAAAGGAGGCATATTCCAGCAGTTGATGGTTTGTACCAATGAAAAAACACCCAAAGCATTTTCTTGTTTAGGAACAATGTGAGTTTGACGAAGTCGCCATTTACTTCTCGGAGGACGAATGGGGCTATTTAACAGAAAATGAGAAGGAGCTTTACATGGAAGTGATGATGGAGAATTACCTGATCCTCAGATCCCTGGGTAAGAACGTATCACAGCTTTATAAGATATTTTACTGTAAATAAATAAAAATCCTCATTATGATTTATTAATAGGATGGATCAACATGATTCCTCCAATAATATCTGTTATCGGACGAGGAGAAGATCCCTATGTGAAGGATCAACAACAGTCTATTAAGATCGAAGAGTTTATAAACACCAGCTGCAGTGAGTAATAAGGAGAATTCATTTATCAGCCCCCCTCCCCGGTCAGCTGTGCTTTGCTCTAATATTGCAATAAGTGGCTAAAAAGAAAACCAGTATGGGGTGAAAACAATCTGGAATACATCTCTCTAATTCTATCTCTCCATGGTAGCATAACGTACAAGAGTCAAGCCATAAACAAGAACAAAAAGACAAATATATCCAACCGTACATTGGTAAAAGGTATAGACAGACAATATAAAGTGCAGAGACCGCAATTAAAAGGACGCTCAAACAACGTTTGCTTGAGTGCTGTATGAGTGTAGAGTGTGCCTTGTCTAAATCACTACTATAATAATGGATGTTTTCCATGGTGACAAATTGATGTTCTCATTTTAGAGCACAATATCTGAACTGGACAGCTGATTTGGTATATTTTGTCATTTCACTGTTGTAGTCTAAAATATGAAATTCATGTTTTAATCCTCAATAATTCACACTGTTGTCAGTAACCCTGATACTTGTACTTCAGGAAGGAAACCTCGCCATACTTTGCACCCAATATTTTCCCAAACTCAAAGATATATGAAACGATATAAAGCTAAGACATATGCGAAGATACCAGCCGTACTCAATATATAGAGAGAAAAAAATTCAGTAATGGCTTTCATGAATATATTAACCCATAAGTTAAGTTCTAAATACAAACTCTGAATGGAATGCCCAGAAATAAAGCCAACACATTGCAGCTCTTGCATCTAGACAGACCTACGATCTCTGAAGGAAAAATGACATATGGATTCTTATATACGCAGTAGCAATGTTTGTACAGGCACACATATAAAAGCTAGTGTGGTTAGGTCCATCTTTGTCTCCACTAAACCGTTCTATTGTATAGACTGCAGTGGTCCCCAACCCAATCTTCATGGACCACCAAAAGTCCACGATTTTTGTATTTCCCTTTTTATATTCAAATGCAAATTCTGACAAAACCTGGACTGCTGGTGGTCCATGAGGACTGGGTTGGAGACCACTTGTATAGAGCATACTATGTTCTTGGGTGGTTGGTTTTTTTTTTTTGTTTGTTTTTTTTTTACTGACTTCAGAGTACTAAATGAACAAACTGTACGAGAAATGGCAACCATGTAGCTAAGTAGCTTGTATCCTTTTTAAGCTGGGAATTTCCATAGACATACAATATTAGTCTCACAATAGCTTAGTAGAACAAGGGGTAGAGTCAACGCTAATCCGAAAGGCAGCAGTCCCAAACAGGGAATCCCTCTAATGTCCCTGGGAATCAGATAATAAAAACAGCAAAGATTGGGGGATGGGTCTGCGCCAGTGTGCACAATAAATAATAATATTAAGTCCAGTGAGATCTATATTGTCGTATCCAAGGATCTACTTCAGCGATATCAAAAAGGTGTTGGTGGTGTGAAGAGTAATCCAAATATGTGAAAAATAGAAGAGATCTTACTTACAATTGGCAGAGCTTAATCCAGCTCTGGTGTGAATGGCTTACAGCGGTATTATCCCCGCTTGCAGGATATACAGCAAGTGTCCTCTTCTTTGTAGTGGCAGGTAACCAAGTTGGAGAATAAAAATAGAGACAGTAATGGTGCAGTATGTTCCACACGTATGTAAAAAATTATAAAATATAGTAGATACACTCACATTCGGTAGAGCTTAGACTAGCTCTAGTTGATTTGGCGTGCAGCGGTATTATCCCCGCTTGTGGGATATAGGATGAGTGATCTTGACTTGAGTCTCAGGAGCTCGGAGAGAAGATAAAACAGCGATAGTGCTCTCAATAAAATTTTGGTAAAATAAATAAGATAATAAAATATACTCACAGTATATAGGGCAGGCTAACTGCTCTGTGTAACAGCGTGGGTGGTATAATCCCCACCTAGGATTCTTGGGAGTATAGTATCCAGGAAATAAAAAACAAGTATAAAAATGGATATAAAACGTGTATATATAAAAAAAAAGGAAAAAGACTATATAAAAGGCCAGGTAATAAGAGACAAAAGATGATGGTTTAAGCATAAAAATAACCAAAATCTTTTTATTGACAATATATAAAACAGTAAAAGTATCCAAACGCGTTTCGCCAGTATGAGGCTTTATCAATGGATAATAAACATTTAAACCTGGCTAGTTAGAGTTTATATAGGAATAAAATTAATTTAAAAATTGGCGCCAAAATTGTACAACCAATGGTAAAGCAGATCTTATATGCATTAACAAAACAGCTTTTAGTGTTACAAATTCAATAGATTTGACTTATATGATGCTTATAATATAATTTGTGAATAAAAACGAGCGTTTTTTAATAACAATATTTGTGTTATAAGCCGGACCACGTGACGCGCGTCATAAGCGCGACGTCACTTCCGGTCGGCGGTATCATGGGGCATGTAGTTTAGAAGTAAGCTACATGTCTCAAAGCTGAATGGGGACCCACATTAGGCTGGGGAGAGGAAGGGGAGGTGAATAGAGGGAGGGCTAGAAGGGGCCATGTGACGCACGTCGAGAGCGCGACGTCACTTCCGGTCGCTCGGATCCCTGGGACTTGTAGTTATAAAGTGAACTACATGTATATAAAGTTAATGAAGCCCTCTATTGGGCTCAGGGAAAGTTGGAAAATAGACTGCATCTATTGAAAATAAACTGCATGTTAATAAAATAAATAAGTATAAACTGCATGTTTGTAAACATAAAATAAATTAAATAAAGCCCTCTATTGGGCTAAGGGAGAGGGGAAAATAATAATCTGAAAATAATATCGGCGGCCATCTTAGGTGGGGAATGTGGTCCATAAGGGTAGCATAATAGGTAGCCATATTGTTGCAGGCAAATTTAAGCACCTTAATTAAATATAAATAGTGAACATTTTATAAAATACTAATACATAAATATTAAACTGTAAAGCATAAAAACACATATAAAAATGCTTAATACATGTTAGAAAAAGGCAAGGTAAAAAAATCACATAATAATAATGAAATAAAAAATTAAAAAGTTAGATAAAATTAAATAAATCAAAATCTGCGTTTAAACCATTTGGGATCAGTGTTTTTAGATTAAAAACCCATTCCATTTCACATTTGCCTAAAATATTTTTAATATTACCTCCTCTCCATGGAATAGTGCATTTTTTTATACCTATACATTTTAAGAGACCAGGATCATTATTATGGATACTAAAATGTTTAGACAGTATGATTCTGGTATCCATTAGTAATATTTCGGCAATGTTCTCCTAATCTTGTTTTGAGATTTCTTGTGGTCGTGCCCACGTATTGGAGCCCACATGGGCATTCTAGGAAATAGATTACATTTTTAGTAGTGCAAGTAATAAAATCTTTAATGTCGTATGTTGTATTGGTTTTGTTAGATTGGAAGTGTGTGGTTTTGGGTTTCGTTGACTCATCTGTGCATTTGCACACTTTGCAGTGTTTACACTTAACCCTTTAATGTTGGGTAAAAAACAGGGTTGTGACTTATTTGTGCTTTCTTTAGTGTAATTGGAGGTTAGAATGCATTCTAACATCCAATTACACTAAAGAATGCATTCTAACATCCAATTACACTAAAGAAAGCACAAATAAGTCACAACCCTGTTTTTTACCCAACATTAAAGGGTTAAGTGTAAACACTGCAAAGTGTGCAAATGCACAGATGAGTCAACGAAACCCAAAACCACACACTTCCAATCTAACAAAACCACGACATTAAAGATTTTATTACTTGCACTACTAAAAATGTAATCTATTTCCTAGAATGCCCATGTGGGCTCCAATACGTGGGCACGACCACAAGAAATCTCAAAACAAGATTAGGAGAACATTGCCGAAATATTACTAATGGATACCAGAATCATACTGTCTAAACATTTTAGTATCCATAATAATGATCCTGGTCTCTTAAAATGTATAGGTATAAAAAAATGCACTATTCCATGGAGAGGAGGTAATATTAAAAATATTTTAGGCAAATGTGAAATGGAATGGGTTTTTAATCTAAAAACACTGATCCCAAATGGTTTAAACGCAGATTTTGATTTATTTAATTTTATCTAACTTTTTAATTTTTTATTTCATTATGATGTGATTTTTTTACCTTGCCTTTTTCTAACATGTATTAAGCATTTTTATATGTGTTTTTATGCTTTACAGTTTAATATTTATGTATTAGTATTTTATAAAATGTTCACTATTTATATTTAATTAAGGTGCTTAAATTTGCCTGCAACAATATGGCTACCTATTATGCTACCCTTATGGACCACATTCCCCACCTAAGATGGCCGCCGATATTATTTTCAGATTATTATTTTTCCCTCTCCCTTAGCCCAATAGAGGGCTTTATTTAATTTATTTTATGTTTACAAACATGCAGTTTATACTTATTTATTTTATTAACATGCAGTTTATTTTCAATAGATGCAGTCTATTTTCCAACTTTCCCTGAGCCCAATAGAGGGCTTCATTAACTTTATATACATGTAGTTCACTTTATAACTACAAGTCCCAGGGATCCGAGCGACCGGAAGTGACGTCGCGCTCTCGACGTGCGTCACATGGCCCCTTCTAGCCCTCCCTCTATTCACCTCCCCTTCCTCTCCCCAGCCTAATGTGGGTCCCCATTCAGCTTTGAGACATGTAGCTTACTTCTAAACTACATGCCCCATGATACCGCCGACCGGAAGTGACGTCGCGCTTATGACGCGCGTCACGTGGTCCGGCTTATAACACAAATATTGTTATTAAACAACGCTCGTTTTTATTCACAAATTATATTATAAGCATCATATAAGTCAAATCTATTGAATTTGTAACACTAAAAGCTGTTTTGTAAATGCATATAAGATCTGCTTTACCATTGGTTGTACAATTTTGGCGCCAATTTTTAAATTAATTTTATTCCTATATAAACTCTAACTAGCCAGGTTTAAATGTTTATTATCCATTGATAAAGCCTCATACTGGCGAAACGCGTTTGGATACTTTTACTGTTTTATATATTGTCAATAAAAAGATTTTGGTTATTTTTATGCTTAAACCATCATCTTTTGTCTCTTATTACCTGGCCTTTTATATAGTCTTTTTCCTTTTTTTTATATATACACGTTTTATATCCATTTTTATACTTGTTTTTTATTTCCTGGATACTATACTCCCAAGAATCCTAGGTGGGGATTATACCACCCACGCTGTTACACAGAGCAGTTAGCCTGCCCTATATACTGTGAGTATATTTTATTATCTTATTTATTTTACCAAAATTTTATTGAGAGCACTATCGCTGTTTTATGTTCTCTCCGAGCTCCTGAGACTCAAGTCAAGATCACTCATCCTATATCCCACAAGCGGGGATAATACCGCTGCACGCCATTCACACTAGAGCTGGATTACGCTCTGCCAATTGTAAGTAAGATCTCTTCTATTTTTCACATATTTGGATTACTCTTCACACCACCAACACCTTTTGGATATCGCTGAAGTAGATCCTTGGATATGACAATATAGATCTCACTGGACTTAATATTATTTATTGTGCACACTGGCGCAGACCCATCCCCCAATCTTTGCTGTTTTTATCACAATAGCTTAGTAACTGAAAATGGTGATAAATCAACTTTGCAGGAAGAAACAACACCCCCATCCCAGACACAGAGAGATTTAAAAAAAAGTAAAAAATCTACTACTAGTAAAAAGACTAAGCAGATTGAAAAAAAAAACACAACATAATGAACTCGATTCAATCGTTATGATTTTGAGTTGAGATATATGCTCAGACTTTCTTTTCCCGTATGGTTCAAGACTCGTTACTAAAAAAAAAAAAAAAAAGTCAATGATGTAGCTCGATCTCTGCAAACCTCCAGTCCCGGCCATTTTAAAACTCCCAAACAGCGGTGTATTGCCGTCGAGTGTCTGGAACCCAAATCGGACACTCGGCTAGGCAAACACCGCTGAGACCGCCACACTGCCCTAAAATTCGTATCAAAACTACCGAACGGCCAACTGTTCAGTAGAAAGACACACCCGAACAAGGGGATTTATGCAAACCCTCCCTAGTCTCCATAGCATAAGCCTTTCGTGCAATTTATTCCCTTCTTCTGTGACCAACCGCAGGGCCAAATCTCATGGAACCAATTTCGGCTGTTCCCTCCAGGGCAGTCGGTCTTTTTACTACATCCACAGATTTCCCAAACCCCTGGTCCGATCTGGGTGATTTTTGGATATGTTTCTAACCCAGATCAGGGCTACCAGGAGGATGTAATATTTAAAGGGGTACCTCTAGGTTTAGAGGTACATCCAGAAAGCCAGGGAGTTTGTGTCCTGGATAAGGGGATTATGAGTCAGGCTTAAGGGGAGGAGATGTGTGGGAGGTTACTCAAGTATGATTGGACACTGTACTAATGACTTTAAATCCCTGAAACGATCGTCTGGGGTTCCTGTGTCTCTCGTGCAGAGGGAACTTGCTGGTGGCACCAGTCTGTTATGCTTCAGAGATGTTCTCTCTGTAATGGCACAAGATGAGCTAAAACCAGCTTGAGATCTGAGCGGGGACCCACCGAAGGGCAGGCTATTTCAGCTGCTGTCCGTTCTGAGAATACTCTTGCACCCCGTTTTTTTGCTCTCCACCTTTACTTATACCTTCATTTAAAGAAAATTATTTCCTTTCAAAACTTGATGAAAGCATTTTGTTAAAAGAATTGGTTTGACGTGGCACTTGTCCTTTAATCACTGTAGGCTGTGATTTTATATATTTATTGTACCTGGACATTAATATTGAGCTTTCATTTTTTTAGAATGCTTCGCTGACAATTGTATACCCACCGAAGCAATGTGCCGTACTATGGAAGACGGTGTGACGAATCTGAATTCTGTACATGATGAAGGCTTCATCTCAAAACCTCACCTTGTTCAAAGATTCTGCTGCTCAGACAGTGAGAAGTGTTCTGCCCATCAAAGGATTTATTTAGATCAGAAATCCGTCTTATGTTCTATATGTGGGAAATGTTTTCATAATAAATCAGATCTTACTCGGCATCAGTCAATTCACACAGAAGTGAAAGTACACTCTTGTGCTGAATGTGGGAAATGCTTTACACGCCCCTCACATCTTCGTGTACATCAGATTATTCACACAGGAGAGAAACCCTTCACATGCCCCGAGTGCGGTAAATGTTATAATTCTAGTACTGGTCTACGGAAACACATGAGTCAAATTCACTCAGGAGACAAAGGGCACTTATGTGTGGAATGTGGAAAATACTTTACTATTTTGGCAGATCTTGTTGAGCATCTGAGGTGTCACACGGGAGTGAAATCATATAATTGTGCTAAGTGTGGAAAGTATTTTGCCAAGAAATATGATCTTAGTCAACATAAAATGACTCACGCGAAAAAGGAACATTTCTTATGTTCTGAGTGTGGAAAATACTTTAGTAATATGCAAAACCTCATTAGACATAAGTGGACTCACACAGGAGAGGAGCCATTTTCGTGTTCGAAATGTGGGAAAAGTTTTACACTTAAGTCGAGTCTTGTTCAACACCAGAGGGTTCATACAAAACTGAAGCCATTTTCTTGCTCTGAATGTGGGAAATGTTTCAGTAATAAAGCAAATTATTCTAAACATCAGATGATTCACAAACTGGTGGAAGTACACTCAACAGGAATGATGAAATTGCATTTACAAGTTCATCCCCAAGATCACCCTGTGTAAGTAGTCCGTGTTGGCTAAACGTTTTACAACTTACCTGGAGTTTGCTGGGTGCAGGTCACTGCCTCCGTTGAGAGACAGAAACTGGATGCTCAGTGCAGAGAGCTTGCGGCTCTCATAGAGGAGGTGACTGGCACCGGTAGACCCCAAGTAAGTCGTCAAATTTTGGCAAACAGTTTGACTACTAACACTTGGTTGCCAGGGCATCCTGACATCTAAACCATTGCAGTGTGCTGTTGTGGTCATGGTGCTTAGAGTGTTTGTTTATTGGAACACTCTAACATTAGGAATACAAACATGTATTCCTAGAGTATTGGATGGGACCCTTCCAGATACAATCATATAAATCTGTTAACTTCCTTTTAGCCACCGGTGTCCCAGTCTTTTCGTAGCCACTGCCCCTCCTCTGGCTCCTTAGTGCTTGTGATCTCAGTCAATCCAATCCTTTCCCATAGGGAAGCATTGTGGGTGGCTAATGTGCATGTGTAGTAATTGCTGTGCTGCTCCAATCAGCATCTCCTCATAGATCTGTCTTTACTCTGCATTTATATGAGGAATGTTTGGTGAGGGGACACAAAAAGTTGATACTGCAAAAATCTTAGAACCGCAACCTGGAAGCCCCTCTAGTGTCTCTCTGACCGCAAGAGGTTGCCTTAGGCAGCAATGTAACCCTTGCCTTTATCGGAAAGCTGCCACAGAAACATTACATTAAGTTGAGTGACCCTTTAACCCCTTAAGGACACATGACATGTGACATGTCATGATTCCCTTTTATTCCAGAAGTTTGGTCCTTAAGGGGTTAAGCATCAGAGGATTAGAGTGAGAAATATTTATAATGATTGTCGTGTGTTTTTTGTGATCAAATCTTGTTACACATCAGATGGAAAAAACATTGCATAAGCCAAATCACTGAACAAACACACTGATTTGAGTTTGGTAAAATGCTCATCATGTAAGACTGGTTCCCAAACCACTCACAGGCCAGGATTTATATTTCCCTTTTCTATTCCAACGGAGATACTGACAAAACGTGGACCGTGGCTGGAGCATGAAGACTGGTTTGGGAACCAATGCTGTGAGGTATGTGAGTACAATATAGGAGAACCATTTGAAAAACAAAACAGCAGGATTATGTATAGAATCCTAAATCTTGCTTTCTGGGAAAATGATATAATAGTAAATATTAAATCATGATGTGTACTTTAAAAAAAAAAAAAAAAAAGACTCCCATGCTGCTGTCCACCATTTAAACTATGGAAAATTAAACCACAAACTCCAATTTTTGCATATTCCATGGTGGCTTTTTCAAACATTCAGATAAAATTATTTGCATTGTATGTGAATATTGCATTTGTATTTTGCAGCTTCTGCAGTGAGCTCTAGCTAGACCAGAATGTAATTCTGCAGTGCTCCGAATATGCCCTACTCTAGAAAGACCATCGCTAAAACAGAAATCCTTAAAACACCTGCTGTGCAGATTTTTATTTTTTAGTTCTGTCTTAACTTTTTTTGTGTCTAGTTACTGTGTTCTCTCCTGTTAGAATAAAGATTTAATATACATTGAAGGATATATTGTGGTGGATTATATGAATTGTGAATACCTATTCACAATGGTTCAAACGGGAGATTGTATAATGCTTGTTAAAACATTAAGAATTCAGACTAGGTCACTAGAGAAAGTGTCTGTCAGGTACTTGATGTTCCCAAAGGAAATGTAAACTTAAATTATCCAGATTAAATCCCATAATCTGCCTGGGTTGCATTTAAGGTTTTATCTCCAGCAAGGTGTAATTGAAATGACATCGATTTTAAACCACTAGTCCGTAAGACTCAATTTAAAGCATGGGTTTTCTACATAAATTAAAATTTTTCATGGTTGTTATCTTAATATTTATTATCAGATGAAGGTTTCGTTTTTAGAATAATGATTTAACATCAGGCCATGCATTTTGCATTAGCCTTACCCATAAGTAGCGGAAGTTCATTGTATTATTCCCATGCTGGGTTTCTCTTATATCCTGCTGCCATTTTATTTTTATGTATTTTTTACTCAAGGAACGGACAGCCACTAGAGGGCTTCCTGGTTTGAAATGGACCCTTGGTTCGTTGTCCGACGCTGGACGTCCTCACACTTTGCATGAGGACCTCCAGCGTCAGATTTTTCCCCATAGGAAAGCATTGATTAATGTGCCTTCCTATGTGGAAATTTTAATGCGAGTGCGGCCATTGTCACGCATGCACATTAGGTCTCCAACTGACGTCTGCAGGGAAGGAATGTGGGCAGAACCTGACCCAGTATCGAGTAGCATGGGCGCTGGATCCAGGTAAGTGACTGAAGGATTTATAATCCCTTCAGCCGCGCGGGAGATGGTGTGTGAGGGAGAGGAGCACTATAGAATCCCTTTAAGGTATTTTTTCTGTACTCTGCAAGCTTATTTTAGTATTTTTTGTCTTATTGCAGCAGTACAGAATAGTCATAGCCTCTATTTGGAAAGGTAACCAGTGTATATGAACTAATGAAATACAAACCCCTCCCACATAGTCACCATAAAAACTGGTACATCTCAGGGGGTGGGGCCTGAACCGCATGGCGGATGTACGTGTTGTGGTAGGGCTCCTGCTACAGATTGAACTTTAAGCCAATATATACCACTCCCATCACCCCAATCAGCCCTTTCTAGTGTCCCAGAACAGAGTCTTGCAGGGCTCACCACAGAGGTTCTTCAGCTATCTTACCCGGAGGTACCTTTGGGGCCTAGTAGACACTAGATGGTCGGGGGAGGTGGCCGATCTCCCAAACCAAGAGATGTGACACCCACTCAGAGGGTTAAGCTGCCCCGTTGTCACCACCCCCTCTCCCCCCCACACTTTGGACCTGCGGGGGTCATCCTGGTTCCCACTGGCCTGTACTCACCACAGCTGTAGGCTGCACGCTCCTCGACCGCAGAAACTCCTGTCAAAATGGTGGATGTGCCATACTCCCAGAGGCCTACTCCTACAGAGTCTGTGCAAGTTTCTCACTGAGCTGTTGAGTGGTCCATGCAGAAATTGGACGCAATCTTCCAGCGATTTTGGGACACCCTGGCTGTGCGACGAACAACAACTGTGATTTTTTTAAAGCAGTCTGTGGGGTGTTGGATAGGGGGAGTCCAGGGCCAATCCAGGCATACCTGTCCCTCAAGCACCAGTTGCACCTAAAGTTCACCCACAAGGGCCATCAGGGGATCAACCCTGAAGCATCGATCACGCAGGCAGAGGATCATGGGCCACCGGTGGCGTTTAAACATCAAGGTCGTCTGTATTCCACACAATGGGGTGGACTTGGACTCTGTGAGCCCCCGAGTCCATGGCTCTGTGATGCAGGCCTCGGTACTGGCCTGGCGCTGGGAGCAAGCTTTGGCTGTCCCCTTCAATGACGCTTCCCAGAGCAAAAGGAGTGTCTACCTTCAGCAACTCAACTGGCCAGCGAGAAGAGCCGTAGCTCACAGCATGAGCTTGTTGCTTGGCGTGGAACTGGCCTGCATGTTAGGTCGGGTTAATCTTGGCTGGAAAACCCTACTACACCACTCGCAACTGCCGCACCAACATTACAAGGACTCTGGCCATACTTTTTCTGACAGGCTATTTCGCTCACCGCTCATGCAGGACTCCTTACTCTTTGATATAACCTCTTGCAAGTTTTAAAGCAGAGATTCCTGTTTTTTTTTCTCCTTTGTGTCCTAACCCAGTGGCATACCCAGCGTTATCATATTACCTTTGTATATACCGTTTTAGCAGCATGTTCTATCAGTTATTTCACTATCACTACCTGTCTAACAGATCTTGTCCCTTTTCACTACCACTACCACCACAGGCATGTAAATGTGGTTTAAGATGTCCTATGTCTCAATACCTCTGAATATTTCTGTTTCTCCTATATAACAAATAGTGCATATCTTCTACATATCAAATATTATAATGTCATTTAACCATCCTGTACAACTATACTGATGTGTTATCGCTTTGATTGTTAACCCTTGCACTACAAAAATAAAAACATTGGTACATCTCAGAACTCTATTTTATGCTTGTTCGCATGCAGGGCTGACCTGTAACTTACCTGATACAGATGATGGTGGCATGGACAGGCCCTCCACAGTAGACTTCAGGCGTGCTGATAAGGATTTAAATTGGAATTCGCTCTCCTGCTTTCATGGCTCTTACTCAGGTAGTAGAATATTAGGAGCAACACGGATCTGAATGCTTTGGGTGGCATTCCGATGCTCATGCTGGAAGTCACTGGCCCAGGAGACAGTGGCAGCACCATTATTAGTCAATGCAGCAGATTGTGTATGAATTCCACTGGTTCCCATACACTCTGCTGTGCATGTACTTCTTGAGAGCCGATGTTCATGCCAAAATGACCATTTCATATACCTGGTAACGTGTTAACAGGGCGCAGTTCAGAGTATCCGTGTGCCACCTGCCTCCACTCCGAAATGATGCCTAAATAATAGTACTCTTTACACTTGGAAGGTTTACATTATGTTATACGCCTCTTGTCTATTGTTTCTGACGTCTAGCCCTACTGACGAAAATAATCCCAGAAAACATGGAGAAACCTCAACAAATATCTAATCACAAACCTAAAGCTACTTAGAAGTCTAGACATCTGGCTGAATGTCAGACCCCTTTTCCAGATGGCGGCACGAAAAGACACTGCCATCAATATTCTAAAGAAATGCTGGACAAATCATTACAAAAGTGTCAGACTTTCTTAGCTGATTTCAGACAAATGTGAAAAATACAGATTAGGGAACAGCGCACCATTTTACAAGGCTACTTAAAATAACCAATCTTAGCAAATAAATATGGAGATTCAGTTCCACCATATGGCCATATAGTGTTAAGCCCACCACAATATTACAGTACCCCAATAGCGGTGGGTCCTACAATACGTTTAATATGGGAGATGAACTTGCTTACTGCAATACCTACTGCTTAAACTGCTTTCAGAGACCACTCAATGCATGCTTTCCTGTGTCACCTCCAAAGGGGCACCCATAGTAGATGGGTGGGGTGAGTGTAGGACCCACCGACATTGGGGTACTGTGATGGACATATGGTGTAAATGAATCCCCATATTTGTAATATATTGTGTTGTCAGCGCTTAGTGAATAATCCCCTTAGATATAATCAGGGGTAAATGTCTTAACAAATGTATCTATAATAATTAGAAACAGCAACAGCATACAGTGTTACCGTGTTTCTCCGAAAATAAGACCGGGTCTTATATTAATTTTAGTCACAAAAAACACACTAGGGCTTATTTTCAGGGTAGGGCTTATTTATTTACGGTACCGGTATGTACACTGAACCCCCCTCTAATTAATCCACCCCCTCTAATTAATCCAGCCCAGCCTTTAATTAATTCACCCCCTCTAATTAATCCAGTCCACCCTTTAATTAATTCACCCCCCTCTAATTAATCCAGCCCACCCTTTAATTAATTCACCACCCCTTTAATTAATTCACCCCTCTAATTAATCCAGTCCACCCTTTAATTAATTCACCACCTCTTTAATTAATTCACCCCCTCTAATTAATCCAGCCCACCCTTTAATTAATTCACCACCCCTTTAATTATTTCACCCCCCTCTAATTAATCCAGCCCACCCTTTAATTAATTCACCCCCCTTTAATTAATTCACCCCCTCTAATTAATCCAGCCCACCCTTTAATTAATTCACCCCCTCTAATTAACCAGCCCACCCTTTAATTAATTCACCCCCTTTAAGTAATTCACCCCCTCTAATTAATCCAGCCCACCCTTTAATTAATTCACCCCCTCTAATTAATCCAGCCCACCCTTTAATTAATTCACCCCCCTTTAATTAATTCACCCCCCTGCCCCCTTTAATTAATTCAGTCCCAGACATAAAATATCTACCGGTACTCACATTTCAAAGTTTCCTTGCCGAGTCCGACCACTGGGAGCCTCACCGCCCGGAAATGGATCCTTCCGCTGAAGATCCGTGAAGGCAGACTGATGGCGCTGCGAAATGACGTCATCACGTTGCGCGATGCCGCGGCCCGCAACGCTCCTCCTACAGTAGAAGAAGGAAGTCTCGCCGCAAAGGTACAATGCCTAGGTCTTATTTTCGGGGTAGGGCTTATATTGCAGCCCACCCCGAAAATCCGACTAGGGCTTATTTTCGGGGTAGGGTTTATTTTCGGGGAAACACGGTAAGAGTGTCAATATAACTGATAGTAACAATCAGATTGTAACAAAAAAAATCTAAATTGTATCTCAGTCCAGTATAAAATATGTAGCGGGGTCCAAAGTGACAGGAGGTCCACAGTGTTGTTTGGGAACACAATCTTTGACTTTGAATCCCTTAAAAAAGACAGAAAATATATATAGTGCAATACTGTATTTAATGTCTTAAAACACCAATGGAATCCCCCTCCCCAACATCGGAACCCTTACAGAAGAAATATGTAGTGCTTATCTCTAAGGACCACAATAAAAGCTTATCTGGCTGCAGTCTTATCTCTCCTCTGCTTCAAGGATAGTCAGGAGTGTTCGCCTTGTGCACTGAGGCTGGCTGTGGATTCAGTAAAAGTTCTCCTCTTTGTAATTCTGCCTCCGGTTAGCATAAAAACTTGTCATGCAGAGTGTTGACAGCAAAACAAGATAAAATGCAGGATGATGGATCACCTAATCAACACGTTTCGCCCCTCTTAGTGGGTTTTTTCAAGATCTCCATATTTGTTTGCTGAGATAGGTGAATTTAAGTAGTCTTTTCTTTTTGTCTTTTAAAGTATTTCATTAAATATAAATATAGACATTTAATAACCTACCCACATGGCAGGTGCCTACTCTGCCCAATTATCGTGGTTACTGTGCTCTCCCTGTACAGCTCTCGCTCACACCCAGCTGTATGACATCATTCTGGCATCATTGTAGGGTGCACGTTTGGTCTGTGCGGGGAGAGGATACACTCCGGCCCTCCCGAAGAAAAGTAGGGAGGCTTGATGGACCTTTAAATATTTAAGTGTTCTTGCATAGCAAGACCACTTAATGTTATCTCACATATATATTATTAAGTGTTCTTGCAAGAACACTTATTGTTATCTCACATATATATTATTATTAAGTGTTCTTGCAAGAACACTTATTGTTAAATCACATATATATTATTATTAAGTGTTCTTGCATAGCAAGACCACTTAATGTTATCTCACATATATATTATTATTATTATTAAGTGTTCTTGCATAGCAAGACCACTTAATGTTATCTCACATATATATTATTATTATTAAGTGTTCTTGCATAGCAAGACCACTTAATGTTATCTCACATATATATTATTATTATTAAGTGTTCTTGCATGG
>OW240922.1:9736580-9832123 GCA_933207985.1 Pelobates cultripes | reverse complement strand
ATAGGAGAAAGGAAACGTATCTAAACTCACCAGTCTGAAACGTGTCTGTGTATCAAGGATGAACAATACGATTGATTTACCAGGAAGGTTACACGGAGATTTCTCTTGTATTCACGTATGAATATATGATGGTACCATTTTTTTTTTAAAGCCATTAAAGACAATATATGTGAATTGTTACAGCAGTGAACAAAATACCTGTACTGTTTTTTGCTGCCATCTAGTGGCAAACTTGTAATTTACAGTACATGTTAATTCCATAGAACATTGTTATGGTTGTATCCAGTCTGAGGTCTAATCGTCACAGCTATATATGGGAAGGATGTGTTTAGAGTCTAGATACAAAATGAACACGTCTACTTGTAGGATTAGGAACAAAAAGTATGCCTTTATTAGTTAAAGAGCCCATAGCATGAAATTGTTACTTGGCGCCATGTGAATACGTACCCAAATTGTCAACAAATTTATAGTTTCAATTATTATTATTGTTATTTATATAGCGCCAACACCCACAAATTCTGCAGCACTGTACAATGGGTGGACGAACAGATATGTATTCATAACTACATGAGTTAGACACAAAAGTAACAGAGGGATTGAGGCCCCGCTCAGTGAGATTACATGCTAGAGGGAGTGGGGTATAGTGACACAGTAACAGAGGGATTGAGGGCCTGCTCGGCGAGTTTACATGTTAGAGGGAGTGGGGTATAGTGACAGTAACAGAGGGATTGAGGCCCTGCTCAGTGAGTTTACATGTTAGAGGGAGTGGGGTATAGTGACACAGTAACAGGGATTGAGGGCCTGCTCAGTGAGTTAACATGTTAGAGGGAGTGGGGTATAGTGACACAGTAACAGAGGGATTGTGGGCCCTGCTCAGTGAGTTTACATGTTAGAGGGAGTGGGGTATAGTGACACAGTAACAGAAGGATTGAGGGCCCTGCTCAGTGGGCTTACATGTTAGAGGGACTGGGGTATAGTGACACTGTAACAGAGGGATTGAGGGCCTGCTCAGTGAGTTTACATGTTAGAGGGAGTGGGGTATAGTGACAGCAACAGAGGGATTGATGGCCTGCTCAGTGAGTTTACATGCTAGAGGGAGTGGGGTATAGTGACAGTAACAGAGGGATTGAGGGCCTGCTCAGTGAGTTTACATGTTAGAGGGAGTGGGGTATAGTGATACAGTAACAGAGGGATTGAGGGCCCTGCTCAGTAAGTTTACATGTTAGAGGGAGTGGGGTATAGTGACACAGTAACAGAGGGATTGAGGGCCTGCTCAGTGAGTTTACATGTTAGAGAGAGTGGGGTATAGTGACACAGTAACAGAGGGATTGAGGGCCTGCTCAGTGAGTTTACATGTTAGAGGGAGTGGGGTATAGTGACAGCAACAGAGGGATTGATGGCCTGCTCAGTGAGTTTACATGCTAGAGGGAGTGGGGTATAGTGACAGTAACAGAGGGATTGAGGGCCTGCTCAGTGAGCTTACATGCTAGAGGGAGTGGGGTATAGTGACGCAGTAACAGAGGGATTGAGGGTCCTGCTCAGTGAGCTTACATGTTAGAGGGAGTGGAATATAGTAACACAGTAACAGAGGATTGAGACTACTCAGTGAGTTTACATGTTAGAGGGAGTGGGGTATAGTGACACAGTAACAGAGGATTGAGGGGCCTGCTCAGTGAGTTTACATGTTAGAGTGGGAGGTATAGTGACACGTGGCACCAGAGGGATTGAGGGCCCTGCTCAGTGAGCTTACATGCTAGGGGAGTGGGGGTAGCAGTGCAACAGAGGGATTGAGGGCCTGCTCAGTGAGTTTACATGTTAGAGGGAGTGGGGTATAGAGACAGTAACAGAGGGATTGAGGGCCTGCTCAGTGAGTTTACATGTTAGAGGGAGTGGGGTATAGTGGCAGTAACAGGAGGGATTGAGGGCCCTGCTCAGTGAGTTTACATGCTAGAGGGAGTGGGGTATAGTGACACAGTAACAGAGGGATTGAGGGGCCTGCTCGGTGAGTTTACATGTTAGAGGGAGTGGGGTATAGTGACACAGTAACAGAGGGATTGAGGGCCCTGCTCAGTGAGTTTACATGTTAGAGGGAGTGGGGTATAGTGGCAGTAACAGAGGGATTGAGGGCCCTGCTCAGTGAGTTTACATGTTAGAGGGAGTGGGGTATAGTGACACAGTAACAGAGGGATTGAGGGCCTGCTCGGTGAGTTTACATGATAGAGGGAGTGGGGTATAGTGACACAGTAACAGAGGGATTGAGGGCCCTGCTCAGTGAGTTTACATGTTAGAGGGAGTGGGGTATAGTGACACAGTAACAGAGGGATTGAGGGCCCTGCTCAGTGAGTTTACATGCAAGGGGGAGTGGGGTATAGTAACATTGACATTATCAATGAAACCCTAAAGGTATATGAGGACTCTGCTCAGACGAGCTTAGATTCTAGAGGAGTGGAGTATAAAAACACAATAAAAAAGACATCAAGGGGGACAGCAAACAACTAGGTGGAAAGGTAGCAGAGTAAGCATGAGTTCGCAGTAAGGATGTGAGAAGAAGGTCACCGCCAGAGCGGGGCATACCTGAGAATAATTGAAAAGAAAAGAGAAAATGGGGCGGGTAACTATGGGACAAAATGTTTCTGAAAAAAAGTATTTATTTGGTTGTTTAAAAGTCCAATTTGGACAGAAAACACTCGGCACACAACACTCTATATACAGGTGGCGTAAGTGAAGATGGGGAAACATTGGATTGGCTGAGATTGTTAATTCTGATGATTTCAGACAAGGATGCGGATATGGGACAGAACCAGCACCGGTGGACCCGTGTGGAATAAAGGTAAGTTTTAACCTTATTTAAGGGGGAGAAGAGCAGGGACCTCAATAGTGTTTTTAACACTATAGGGTCAGGAATTCACATTTGTATTCCTGGCCCTATAGTGTTCCTTTAACCTTTATATAGTGGTCCTGTCCCAAATGATACTGCACAGAGGCTAAAGATGTATTATTTGTGCTGTTTCACAGGTCTGTCAATCCCAATCAATTATCTTTTTTGTTATGGCACTCTGTAATCCTGATATTCTTTATATTCTGTATAAAATGTATTATACTATGGTCTGTCTATTCCTATGTTATTTAGGTTAATTTATTGCCAAGTCTATGGTAAAACTGCATGTATTAATTATATATTAATCTATTGTGTGTGCTCTCACTCTCATATTGTTGGGGCTCTGAAGATCGATATGATTTTAGGCTCCAACTTGTTATTCATAAGTAACGAGCTCGGAGAATCAGCCACACAGACACCAAGTCAGTATAAAGATGATTCCAAATTTTAATGCGCAAGCGGTGCATAATTATACAGGTTCAACAAAGAAGGCGCAGTTTTCACATGATACTTTTAACATGAGTAATTGGCCTTGTACGCTATCTTTAGGTGCTGTTCCCTTTAACAGTTTCAATTCTGTACAAAACAGCTTCTTGTCAGGACACCAAATTGCCACATGGACAAAAACAACTTAACTAACAAACTAGTAGGGAGGACAAAATGGAGTCATTCTTGTTCGTTCATAAATCATAATATCCTCCTTAAAGGACCACTATAGTGCCAGGAAAACATACTCGTTTTCCTGGCACTATAGGGTCTCTAGGTCCCCGTCCCCCCCACACCCTCAGGGCCCCCCTACCGCCAGGCTCTGAAACTGCTATGTTTACAGCATAAAGTGTTAATCCTAGAGGGACCTGACACCCAGACCACTTCATTAAGCTGAAGTGGTCTGGGTGCCTATAGTGGTCCTTTAATAGGATTTATTTGTATACACTCTAGTTAGTAAATAAGTAATTTAGGCCCATATCACATAGTTTAACATCAATACAATTCACAATAACATGAGCTTTATAACAATAGACCCCCCCACATTTAGTGAATGTGGATCTCACAGCTTTTATAGTAACAAGGTATAGAAATAATACTCCATGTGACAGTAACTCCAGCACTGTGTATGATTGATATCAGATGTGGATATAATATTTAATGACAGTGTATCCCAGCCTGCAGCCATCTCTCCCTATCCTCCATCAGATGGGTAACACAGAGAGGGCACCCAGGGAGGCTGGGCCCAGGCTTTACAGGGGATTGTTCGCATTCTGCTTTTACCGAACTGTTTAATTTCTTGCCATTCGGCAATAACACGTTAAACCATGGGATAGAACGCTCAGACAGGTGGAACGCGAATGTAACTCACCTGGAATTCGATCGCTCACAGAACCCGGAAGTGACTGGAACGCACGTGGAACGCATACCGGAAGTGGTCACACCGGCAGTGAACCGAAGCCCCCATTGTAGCCCCAGATCCCAGTATTGGGCAAGTAGTGGGACCTCCTGCGGGTTAATGCTGTGTATGGAGGTAAATATATTCCAAGTTAGAGAAGTGCAGATATCACCTGGAGTCCACTTTCTAAGGATTTCATGTTCTGGGTCCTTTGGGCTCTGCTCTGTGTGGCTAATTGGGTCCATATAGGGCTAGTGACGTCAGAGGGGGTAGTAGAGACAGTCCAAGGGCACTGGGAGAGAAGGGTTTGGTATGTGTGGGCTCCTGGTCAGTTCTATATTGCTGATTATGATCCTGATCTCAAACATTGGAGTTCTGTAGAATTGCCCCCAGAGCTGACAGTCAGGCAGCTGGAATCCTGTTAAAGTTGGTTCCCCATAGAGATGTGTTACCTGATCTCCCAGGAACCCACATGTACACTGTCTGAAGAGGATGCTGAGTGAAGACTTGCTATGTAAGTAACTAAAGTGACACTCTAATCACCCAAAGCACAAATATACAAAAGAGAAAAACTCTTCACGAAAAAGGAACTTACGCAAGCTAAAGTGCTGTATGGGTCCAGAGTGCCCCTTTGTGTACTGTAGCTTGCTGAAGTTCTCTATGTGTGAAGAGTTTTTCTCTTTTGTATATTTTACAAAAAGTGAAGGTTTTCTTTTTTTTTTCAGAAATCAGCACTTTTATAAATTAACCTTGTTACTGGCTTCCAATTAGACAACCTGTCCTGTTACTTTTTTGGTTTATTTGGCTTGGTGGAGTTAAACTCAAGAGGCACCAATTGCCCATTGCACCTTCCTTGCAAAGACTTCTCATTGAGCTGCATTGGGCAGTCTGTGATTGGACGGCAACAGAAAGTCTGGGCGTGGAAAAAGGGGAGGGCTTTCAAGGGCTGAAGACCGCAAGCTGTTTTTAGATGCAGTAGTTCATGCCTGCATAATTGCATTGTGGGTATATCTAGTAAATCTTTAAATATATTTATATATATTATTTACATTGGAGTGTTCCTTTAAGATTTCAATGAGGTTCAGGAGCTGCTCTGCAGCACAGGAAGTCAGGAATTTTAGAGTAAAGGTGAGGTTTAATATCTGGCTTAGGGACTAATGTAGCCTAACCCCAATTATTGTTCTACCTAGATGTAATAATGAAATTAACCTTAGACATTATTGTAACCCGAAGTGTTCGTGATCACCTACTGTAAATTCAGTCCCTAAAGCTAACACTTCTTTAACCCAGAAGTTTCTACTTCCTTGTGCTACAGTGCACTGAAACCCAACCTTTACTTTCCTTACAATATCTCGCCGAGTAGCCTCTTCAGCAAGTGTGCATGCAAGTCTTAGAGAGTTCCGGTAAAAGATTATTATGGGGAACAAACTTTAGCACTACACTGAGCTGCTTATACTTTCCATGCCCAAGTTTAGTGGTGTATTTTGGTTTTGTGCTGCTCTAGGCATGACTTGGACCCCGTCACCTACATTTCTCTTTCTGTTTTCCCACATACTCACTGTCAGCTACACACTCACTGACAGACAGATACGCATACACAATCATTGATAGAAACACATACACAATCAGTGACAGACGCACACTCACTTAGTTGCTCCCTTGATAAAGGCATTTTTGCCGAAACGTTGGGGGTGTTTTTGTGACTGACTCTGTCCCTGCTTCTCACTAGGTCTGGTATGCTTATTGTTATATATATTTTTGTATATTTATGTTTGTGGGGTTGGATTAGACTGTTATTTAATTTCTCTATTTTTTGTATATTGAGACTCTGTTATTTATATAAGACGCTTTTGGCGTACATACATATATATTCAGAATTTTTCTGATCATTGCTGTATAGCATGATATGATCCTATATTTTGGATCTTTATGTTATGTGATATTTTTATAAAGTATACCCACTTAATAAAGATTGTTTTATTACTATTGATGGTTGTGCTCCTTACTCCATTGTTATTTATATGTATTTGGGCTTTTGGGGATAAAGCCTTATGTGAGTGAGCATCCCATATTGTATTTTAATAGAGCTCCACTTGGGAGCTTGCATATATTTCATATTGAGTGTGCCTACCTTATTTAATTTTTAAGCACACTCACTTAGTGTCAGACACACACCCAATCAGAGTCACACACACTCACTGACAGACACACATAAAAACACTGACAGACACACATACACTCTCACTGATAGACACACACACATACACTCACAATTTTTTTTTGTATTATTACAGTCCATCCAGCCTCCCTACC
This sequence comes from Pelobates cultripes, assembly GCA_933207985.1. Lineage (NCBI taxonomy): Eukaryota > Metazoa > Chordata > Amphibia > Anura > Pelobatidae > Pelobates > Pelobates cultripes. Next base: position 9,825,548 of record OW240922.1, on the reverse strand, counting down.
TTTGGGAGTGCTGGAGTGGATTCTCTATTTCCCTGGGATCCAATGGGGGTCCTTTCACTGCCAGGCAGGCAGCGAATGCAGGTGGCGATGGAGCTCTGATCTTCCTGCTCTGCTCCCTTGCGTTTTGCTTAGTGATGCAGGGGCCAGAGTGATGTCATATTCTGGGGTTGGCATCCTTGCGGGGCATGCGAGGGAGCAGAGCAGGAAGAGCTTAAGGGACAGCGCTCCCTCACCGCTCGCCTTCAAAATTAGCAGATGCCAGCCTTGGGGAGGGGGACCGACGGAGAAGAGTTTGACAACACAAATGCCGTGGCATTTAGGGGGCAGTGTTTTCCAGCCCCCCTCCCCACCCCTGAAAGTGCCGCCGAAAGCAAATGCCTTGTCAGCCTTGCGTTAAATACAGCACTGACCAAGTGCATGGTGTTTATGAGATAAATAGTTTAGCCCTCACATGTAAATATACATATCACATAGGATCATTTAAAATAGCAGCCAAACAAAACCTGCTATATTTACAGGGGGTTTCAAAGTTTTTGTAACTTTTGTGTCATGTACTCCTGAGCCTCCAAGCACACAAGCACAAAGATACAAATCGGGCTCTCAACAGAGCTGCAGGGAAGGGAGAATTGGATGAATTGTAGATGGCAAAGGAAGAAGGAAAAATTGTTTCTGGTATGTCCGCCTCAAAACATGAATAGGCAGCAGCACATTATCCTAGTAGACTTTTAGATCCACCATAAATCATAACTGTATGTTCATTGTGCTCCACAGCTAGCTAGCAGCCGAGGGTTTGACTGCTGAGTCCACTCAAATGTGAGTTCTTTTTGAGCAGAAGTTAGACCCTGTCTCAGGGGATCAGAGGAGAACACAGCAGCTGTTTGTGTGGAACCCAGCAGATCAGGTGAGTCTCTCAATAAGCACACCGCAGGAATGGATGCTAAATCTTAACACCCTGCTTTTCCCATGTGTCTCAGCCCAAATTCTATTTTAATGTGGGGTGTCTCTGAGTTTATTAAAGAGCTCCACAGCAGTAAAACTCTGATTAGCGTGCAGTGGATATGGCAATAAAGCTGAGTTCCAGATCATTAAAACGGTGCAATGCACAATAGGCATAGATAATCTCCTCGCTCCTCAGGAAAACAGTCCATAGTTTGTATGTGATAGCAACCTAGAGCTCCACAGCAGTACATTTCACAGTTATATAATGTGAGTGTATCATAGAACACTGTCTAAACATGATCTAATGATGAGTATACATCTGTTGGTGGCATTTGTAGTAGCTTAAATGCCAATGATACCCCATCCACAAGAAAACTTAGGAACAATCCACAGCAAAAAATATAGCAGTCAATATACTTATACTAATACAATATACAAATACTAGGCATTGAAATACAAAGACTGAATGTGCTTTGTGCTCTGTAAAAACATATTGCTGAAAACAATAAAATATAGTTATAAAAAATAAAAGTCCTAAATGAGATAAAAAAATGGGGCTGAATTACTCCATAATGTAATGTGTCCTGTGCAAGTGTATACAGAAATGTCACCCATGAGCTTAAAACAGCAAAGATTGCAATAAAATATGTAGTGAGTGATAAAGAATGGAAGAATTGACCCCTAATATTCACAACAATCTGGAATGACTTTCCACTATAATAAAATTGGTGTGTTCGTGATTCTTTGGAATACACAGCCAATGCCAAGACTAAGCTACTGCCATCCTTAGCTGCCTGGATAGATCTGAAGAGATTAACTTTTTAACTGTTTGTAATTGTATTGGGAACAGGGTAGACTGTTCCCCATCTTGGGATCAAAACCTCTCCAGCTACATCGTCCATCCCTTCTCCACTAGAACCAGAGACCTCCACCACAATTCTTCTTGGTAAGGTCTTCTCTATACCCACTACACAGTCAGATATGCTTTATTGAACATAAGAATTAGCCTCCAGCAATCCAACATTCATGTTATAATGACAACCAAAACAATTTATGCAAATTCCCTAACAAAAACATTCACATAACAATTTAAATAAAGTAGGACTTCAGTGGTAGTGACACTACCCAAAGACTATTCCATTACATAGATTTTTAATATTTGATGCTCCTTCTGACACTATTTACATATGCACAAGCATTCATGTGAACAGTATTGTACTGTATGTTTGTAGATTGCTTTGCAATCAGATGTCCACGGTTACTGTTATTCAAAGGGACAAATACTGTAAAACAAAAGAATGTCCTGTGGTCATTGATGTGTACATTCATGGCTATACTTATAGATGAACGTGACCTTGATCATACAGTGATTCTGTAAAAACATGCACTCACTCATTGAATCTTAAAGGGACACTATAGGCACCAACACAACTTTAGCTTACTGAAGCAGTTATGGTGTATAGATCATGCCTCTGCAGTCTCACTGATCAATTCTCTGCCATTTAGGTGCTAAATCACTTTGTTTATACAGCTCCAGCCACACCTCCCTGCATGTGGCTTACACAGCCTTCCTAAAGACTTCCTGTAAAGAGAGATCTAATGTTTAAACTTCCTTTAATGCACAGTCTATTTCATTTAGAATGTATATTTTGCTCTGTTAATAGACTTCTAGAGCCTGCAGCAGCTTCCTGTGTGTGAATAAAGTTTTATTTACAGAGGGAGGTGTGGCTAAAGCTAAATAAATAGAAACAAAGGTGATTTAACTCGAAATTGGCAGAGAATTGAGCAGTGAGACTGCAGAGACATGATCTATACACCGAAACTGCTCCATTAAGCTAAAGTTGTTTTGAAGCTTATAGTTTTCCTTTAATAGAAGAAAATATAAAGAAAAAAATAGTTGTAGAGAAGCTGCGGTACAACTGGTTGATTAGGCCACTTTGAAGACATAGAACACACACAACTATACAATACTGCCTCAATACGTTATGCACCTTGGGCTAAAGATTAGCACGTTTATGACACTAGTTGTGCCAATGATGACATGATACATATATGTTACAGAGAACAGAATTGCATAGCAATGCTGGTTGCTCAAGTAGAATGAGATCACCAGAACTGTTGTGTGTGCGACACTGAGTACCTTTGAGAATCACTCTTTACTCACCTGTATTACTACAGCAATGTATGCGATAGTAGAAGCACATTGCAGTGATAGTATGCAATAGAATCAGGTAGCTATGCCAGCCAGCGTATCTATAGGTGTGAATATTCCATGACCCATGAGAGCTGTCACATGGCAGGGGTTGCGTGACACATATTTGCAGTTCTTCCCCAGAGTGTAACTGACATAGCCTGCATGAAAAAGATATTTTAACATTTTCGATCAGATGTTAACTTGCTTTAGATCTTCTTTTTTTATCTCCTGCTCTGTAACTTGAACTTTAATCACACACAGGAGGCTCCTGCAAGGTCTAGCAGGCTAATAACAATGCAGGAGATATTCAATTTGAAATTCAAGACATCATGCAATGAAAGAAGTTTAAACAGTAGATGTCACTTTACGGGAAGTGTTTAGAAAGGCAAGCTGTGTAAGTCACATGCAGGGAGGTGTGACTAGGGCTAGAGACTTGAGCAGGGGCATGATCTATACACCAAAACTGCTTCTTTGAACTAAAGTTGTTTTTCAGTAATTTGTTTATAACCAGGATTTTATTTGTTTCTGGGTCAGGGCTTAACATTTGCAGTCATTATTTATGTTTGGCTTGGTGCCTGCATGCCTAATATACGTGGCTGCTGAACTAGTGCTAAAAAAAGCTGGTGTAAAAGGGACCAGATAATTGCGGTTTCAGAATTCACATCCACCTCTAATTTCCTAAGCACACTCCTTTTGCATCCCCTTCCCACCAACTAGACAGTCACTCCAACGGCCCAGTCCTTTTTCTTCAAGTTTTTGTTTCCATGTTGCTAAAATTGCACAGGATTGCTGGATTCTCCAGAACAGTATGGATTAAAGAAGCAGATTGTTACAATAGATTTATAGCCTATCATCCACCTCATCCAACACAGGAGAATCAAAGACAAAGCCGCTTAGAGATTGACGGAATTATAGAGTGAAGGAGACCACAATTGCTCTCACACAACATGTCGATATGCAGCAGATGTATCAAACCATGCATTGTTGACACTGAGGTCAAATTCTACTCACAGTGAAGTTAAGGAATCAGTAAAAATATATTGACCCCTAACTTAACTTTTCAGTTAGCACTATTAGCAATATGTCTCTCGGTGTGAATGTTTTACATCTTCTCAAGTCCTGTTTATATGGAAAGGGGAAAAGACCTATTGACAGTGGGGAGACATGAGATTGTAGTGATATAGGGTGGGCTAGTAATTTCACTGGAAATATAAAGGTCTAACGATAAAAGCTAAGTGGTTTTCACAATGATCAGGAACTTTTACACCTCGATTCATATTTTGCTTTAGATGCTTTTAAAAGTAAAAGTATAACTGAAGGCCATTATATTTGATTTTATTGGGTTTTGTGGTGAAATATATTCTAACCCACTGTTCTCACATTGACAGAAATCTTCTAAGGAAGACTCTGAACAATTCTATATGAATTATGGATGAACTATCAATCATAAAAGTTGAATTGTCTCCAAATCCCATTTTGTCAGATCAAGAGGATACCATTATTCAAGATGCAGACCAGCATAACCAAGAAATCCTCCAAGGGCAAAACCATGAAATTGATAAAATGTCACGTCATTGCTCTGAATCTATCTGTAAACTAGACAATTATGAAAATGGAAAGCACAAGCCTCAACATTTCAAAAACCTAAATGTTCACACAGAGGAGAAACCTTTTGTATGTTCTGAATGTGGGAAATGTTTTCCCAGAAAGTCTAAACTTATCATACATGTGAGAACTCACACAGGAGAGAAACCATTTTCATGCTCTGAATGTGGGAAAGGTTTTCCTTCAATGTCAAATTTAATTAAACATGAAAGAATTCACAGAGGTGTGAAACCATTTTCATGTTCTGAATGTGGAAAATGTTTTATCACAAAGTCAGAGCTTGTTGTGCATGAAAGAATTCACACAGGAGTGAAACCATTTGCATGCTCTGTATGTGGGAAACGTTTTACCACAAAAGCATATCTTAATTCTCATGAAAATGTACACACTGGGGAAAAACTATTTAAATGCTCTGAATGTGGGAAATGTTTTATCAGAAAGGCCGGTCTTATCAAACATAAAAGAATACACACAGGTGAGAAACCATTTGCATGTTCTAAATGTGGAAAGTGTTTTACAACAAAATCAACTTTGATTTTTCATGAGAGAAGGCATGTAGGAGACAAACCATTTGCATGTTCTGAATGTGGGAAACGTTTTACAACAAAGCCAGAACGTATTAAGCATGAGAGAATTCACACAGGTGAGAAATTATTTGCATGTTCTGAATGTGGGAAAAGTTTCACTACAATGCATGAACGTATTAAACATGAGAAAACTCACACTGGAGGAAAATTGTTTGCCTGTTCTAAATGTGGAAAATGCTTTACCACAAAGTCAACTCTCATTGAACATGAAAGAAGACATGCCGGAGACAAACCTTTTGCCTGTTCTGAATGTGGAAAATGTTTTACCACGAAGTCAGATCTAATGAAACATGAAAGAATTCATACAGGAGACAAACCATTTGCATGTTCTGAATGTGGGAAATGTTTTACTACCCAGTCAGGCCGAATGGCTCATGAAAGAATTCATACAGGATTAAAACCATTTGCATGTTCTCTATGTGGGAAACACTTTACAACACAATCTTATCAAATAGCACATGAAAGAACGCATACTGGAGAGAAGCCATTTGCATGTCCTGAGTGTGGGAAATGCTTTATTACAAAGTCAGCTCTCCTTAAGCATAAAAGAACTCACACTGGAGAGAAACCATTTGCATGTTCTGAATGCGGAAAGCGTTTTACTAGAAAGTCATATCTGATTTCCCATGTAACAATGCACACTGGGGTCAAACCATTTGCATGTTGTGAATGTGGTAAAGGTTTTACCAGCACGCAACACCTTCTTAGACATCAGAGCACTCATACGGGTGAAAAACCATTTGAATGTTCTGACTGTGGGAGAGGTTTTTCCAGAATGTCAAGTCTTATTTCTCATGAGAGATCTCACACAGGAGAGAAACCATTTGAATGTTCCGAATGCGGAAAATGTTTTACCAGAAAGTCAAATCTTAATTCACATAAAAAAAGCCACAAAGATGAGAAGTCAGTTGAAAGTGATGAATAAATTTAACAATTTAAAACAAATTCAGATCTTAGATATTTGGAATGCCCCCACCTTGAGAAGAAGTATTGCATGTTCTCAATGAAGGCACTGTTCTATTTTTCATAGTAGTAGTATTTTTTTTATTTCCATGCACACAAGGTAATTCAAAAAATGTAATTTAACATTCAAGATGAAATTAGAAGTTGAAGTTCTAGAACACAGTAGCCAGATTGGAAATATTCTCCAAGTCACCTATGTATTCAGGCCGACTGTTTTGGCTCAAAGTTTTAAATTTACATTGAATCTATGACAATTCAAACTTTAGTGAATAAACCAGATACTGATGCTTGTAAATGGAAGGTCCACAATGTAATTATGCTGATGTTTATCTCAACAGGAAAAGACGTGTATGGAAATTAGAAATTTATAGTTATCACATGCCTTGGAAGCACAAGGTGTGTACACGCTGTTAATATATGTGTACTTGACTATATTGTTTACTTGCGTGATTCTCTACTTCATTGTCTGTATTTCACCTTTCACATCATGCAAATTATTTTCATATTTCAAAATATAGGTTTATTATAACTGAGTAATTCTTCATAGCCTAATAATACATACTATACAATATGTATTTATTAAGTACAGTTAATTTTTTAAAACAGTCAACATTAGTAGATCTTCACAATTAAATGCATTATAATTGTGCATGAGTAATGCTTAATCGTCGTGACTCTCCTTTTCTGCGTCCCTGGTCACCAGTGGCAATATATTAAATCAGGGCAATATCCAAACTAAGACTTAACCACATTGGGGAGTTTCATCCAGAATTATAACATTTATAAGAGTGTGAGATTGTCATCCCATATAGGCTCTTGCTTATTTATCCACACGTCTGTGTACAGAATACCAATCAACTGTAATATGAAATATAAAAAGGATATTACAGTGTCTGACAGTATATCCAAACTCTATCCAATGTTTAGCTGCTTCCTTGCTAGCTGAAACAATGCTGTAAGCTGTGGAAAACTCTGCTGTGTGTATGTTCTTTGAAGCATTATTAAAGGGACACTATAGTCACCAGAACAATTACAGCTTATTGAATTTGTTCTGGTGAGTAGAATCATTACCTTCAGGCTTTTTGCTGTAAACACGGTCTTTTCAGAGAAAATGCAGTGTTTACATTACAGCCTAGTGCTAACTTCACTGGCCACTCCTTAGATGGCTGTTAGAGATCCTTCCTGGGTCATGGCTGCCTAAAATGCATCCAAACATTCCGTGTCTCCTCCCTCTGCATGCAGACACTGAACTTTCCTCATAGAGATTCATTGATTCAATTCATGTCTATGAGGAGATGCTGATTGGCCAGGGCTGTGTTTGAATCATGCTGGCTCTGCCCCTGATCGACCTCCTTGTCAGTCTCAGCCAATCCTATGGGGAAGCATTGTGATTGGATCAGCAGACAGCTTGTTTATCTGAGGCAAACATCATGCAGATCTACAGCTTCAGGCTTCAATACTGTAAGATTTTGCCATATTTATGGAGGCATGAGGGGTCCAGGGGGGCTAGATGGTGGTTTTAACACTCTAGGGACATGAATACATGTTTGTGTTCCTGTAGTGATCCTTTAAGAGCAGTTGAGCTAAAAGAAACTGTGTTACATGTAGAAAACATTGTGACAGTAACACATAATCTCTCAGAATGTCACTAATGATGAAAGGGGCAGATTATATTGATGGAAAGGATAAAGCATACAGTTGGTTAACTTTATAGCTTTATCCTACTAACCAATTAATCCATAAAGGGCAGGTTGGAACTCTAGGTGGAAGGATGTAAATTAACTGGACTAGTTGAACTAGAATGTGATAGATCCCTCAAAAATAGATCCCTCAAAATGTGGTTTGATTTGAGGGTTTGATAAAATAAGATAAAAATAAGATAAAAATGTCTGTGTGGAAACAGAGGTGGAGACTTTAAAAGGGTTTGTTAAAGGGTCCTGTAAGGTGGGTTTAGTGTGAAGGTAATACTCAGATGTAATGTTGCCATGGGACAGCCAGGAAAGGCAGCATTTCTATGCATACTTACCAGACGTACCTAAAACTGGCCGGAACTGGTGTTGGGGTGTTTTTCTTAAAGGAACACTATAGCATTTAGGAATACAAATCTGTATTTTTAAAGCTATAGTGTTTCCTTACCTATGTATGTATACATCTCCCCTAGCAGGGACTTAAAAGGTAAGATTTAGTTACGTTACATCATGCACAATGCTTGTGTCTTTGCTGCCGTTCTGTCTGAGACTGATGATCTGAGCAAATCTAATGTTTCCCCCTCTCGCCCCAGCAAAACACCTGCTGCGCCAATCAAATGCTCTTTATGAGAGTCATTAGAGCTATAGCCGAATCTAACTTAGATAAAGCTGCGGAAGAGACAGCCGAGAGGCATGTTAACCCTGCAATAAAAACATTGCTGTTGCTGCAAAACTATGAATACATTGCCATTAATGTAAAACTGCCATGTTTTCAGATGCAGGGTTAAAATGACAGGGATATGGCACCCAGGTCACTTCTTTGAATTTATAGAGTCTCTTTAAGGTTGATTAAAGATAAAGCTTTAGAATGTACATGTAGTATGTTTCTTATTGTATCTAAGTAGAGAAAGAAAATAATCGGTGTGTTTCTTTGAAAATTCCGTTACCTCACCTCTCCTCATAAACGCAGGTCAAGCAGCAGATAGATTACCTGATGCACAGTTATCTGACTGGAGGATTATAGGATTTTATAAGGCCCTCTCCCTGCCTGTGGTCATTGAGACTCAGTTCTGTATTATATTGTATATATAGTTTTATTGAACTACACATTTAAATCTCTAATGGGTGGTTAATAATAGATGGGGACTAAAAATGTACATCAAAGGATATAAAGTCATCCCACTTCCTCCATTATAATGCGATGAAGTCACTTCATTATTAAATGTATATAGTTACTCTTCCAGTCATTAGTTAATTGTACTTAGATTAAAATTACTGAATACTAACTAATTATCTAGGGTATATTTTGTGATATGATTTATTGGATTATTATTACTACGAATCAGTGTAATAGTCTTATGGAATCAAGCAGTAATACAATTGTGTGTGTTTTGTCATAGCAGTTAGAAGCAATTATGTGTATAATTAATAAAGATGGTTTTTTTTTTACAGAGGCCTGTTTTCATTAATTCATATTAGATTCAATAAAATAAATGGGTTTAGGATAGTTAATGCAATGTAGAAATGAATGTCTTGGCTCTGAGTTAGATACTTAAAGGGATACTATAGTCATCAGAACCACTTCAGCTTACTGTAGTGATTCTGGGACATACAATCTGTCCCTGAAGGCTGAGCATTGTAAACTAAGCATTTTCTGAGAAAAGACAGCTTTTAAATTGCTGCCTATGACAACCTGTAGTGGCTGTCAACTTCAACAACCCCTAGAAGGACTTCCTAGGTTTGGTCCTGCCAAGTTTGCAGGAGTGATATTCAGCATCCCCACTGTGGCGGGACCACTACCTGCTAGTAAATTGCTGTGTGACAATCATTGTGATTTCCCCTATATTGTGTATATTCCTATGTTTTACCTGCTCCCCGTTCGGCAGTCCCCATACGAACGAGTTGTGTTCACCTCCCGAATGGAGACCACCTCGATACCCCATTTAGAATGTTTGTTTGGAACGCTCACACCTCGTTAAAATGTCCGCACCTAGTTAATGAGATGTGAAAACCACAAACCGCAAGGGAAGCCTCGGCGTGTGCCGACCCTGGGTGGCGGCCTGTTCGTTAGAAGAACGCCGCCCAGGAGGAGCATTCGTGGATTGCTTCCCACCCCGTTCGGTTCCCATACTGGGACCCCCCCAGTGCCCCTTTGGAGTGTTCACACCAATCAATTAGAACATTGACAATTCGCAACATAAGTGTGAAAACACAAGGGAAGTAATTAATGAGTGCTTCCCTGGATGGCCACCGTTCGTATAGACGGATAGCGGCCAGGGGGAGCATCCATGTCCCGAATGAGGACGCTGCCCTTGCCTGGTTTCACCCAGGGATCCCACGAACGGAGGCAGCTACCATTTTTGGGGGGGATCCCTGAGATTGGTGGGGACACTCTCTTGGGGACAATGGCAGTTTGGCCGGTTTTCTGGGATGTGGGAAACACTATATTTCAGTGACGAGAACTGGGGACAAAGGGACTGGAGTTCCTGTCCCATGCACAGGCCCCTGGGAGGGGGCACTGAGTGTCGGGAACCAAGAACAAAGAGACTGGGGTTCCGGTTCCGTTGTGCAACCCCCGGGGTGGGGACATTGTCTTCATGTGTGTTCCACCCCTTGCATGGGAAAAGGATAAAGCCGCCCGTGGCCAATAAATTTGTTGTTGTACCCCTGAAACTGTGTACTGTTTATTCCTTACTAGCAGGGGTAACCAGTCCAGTTACCCAGGGCCCACTACACCCACGTTCTAATGTTTCAGTCCAACTACCTCGACATATTAGCAAAAGTTTGGTAATGGGCTGAAATGGTGAATTCATGCTGTTGCACAGCTGTAAAATACAAATTACGTTATCTTATTGATTTTGGAGTTCTAGGAGTGTGTTCTTCACTTTGGATGAGATCATCAAACTTGATGATCTCAGCCAATCCAATGCTTTCCCACGTGCACTACCCTTGCAATGTTTGAAGATCTCATCAGGTGAAGAGGGGGCCGTAGCACTGAGACTAGGCTCCTTGTGCCAGTCCAAACCTGCCACGATGAGATCATCAATGATGGTGAATTATCGTTTAATCAGATACTTGAAGCATTAGTGTAACGGACCGTTTCACTCAAAAGGGGATAAATCCGTTTAGGCGATAATCCCCTTTCCCATAGACCAGCAGCTACTGCAATCACCAACCTCCTGAACTCCAAACTGCACGTATTCACCAACTCTCGAACAGCAGACACAGGAACCCTGGAAGCAGCCGAACAGGAAAAGCAATACAAACGGCTTACACTCCTGGCAGTCAGCACACAATCCAATTCCCCCAATAACGAGACGACACTTCGTTTTGAGGGTTAAGCAGAATCTCCAGTGCTGGCACACCCAGCCTGGTTTTTATTACAATCCACAAAACATAGTACAGCCCACAGGGCGTTACAAAACAACCAATCACATCACAGTTACATCCCACATATTCCCTCCCCTTATCCTGAGAGGAAACTCAATTACACATACAGTTAAAAACATACTTTCTACCCAACTTTCATAACTCTAAAACCATACATCACATTCACATAAAATTACATATTCACAATCAATCCATTCAGGGGAACAACATATTCAAAAATGGCACACATCAGACAAGGGGTTCAAAAGTTAGTAAAAAGTCCTTTGTGACTAAATGAAGCATGGCTTTCTGGCCCAAACCAGTTTCAGAGTCTTCTATCCTGGAGATAAGTAATTCAATTATCTCCCAGGATAGACACAGACTCCATTAAGCACATGGTTGCAAAAAGACACAAAACACTTTAAAATACATAAAGTCACCTTTACACATAACACACAGACATTTCACATATCCCCAGATTAGCTGGGATCTGAGTGCACATTATTAGATGAATGGCACTCAGATCCCACAAATAAGCCTTTCTGCAGGGGAAATAAACGGTTTAACCTGCAGGGCCATAGTCCAAAGGGAGCAGGCGAGCAACCAGGCTTCTCCAGTTCACAGTGGCGAGGTTGGTTTCGCCACAATTAGTATTGTTCAACCTCAACATATTGGGCATGATGACACTGAATGTGAAGTCTGTTGATTTTTGAAGGTCTTAATGAGGAAGCACCTGTAGTGGTTGTCAGTATGACAGCGAATAGAAACGTTTTCTGAGACAAAAGTATCATTGTTATTTCTAAGTAACAGCAATGTTTTACATTGTCCAGGTAAAGGGACTGGAATTTTGTAGTGGTTTTGGTGGTCAGATTGTGTCTTTAATTTGCTTCAAGTTAAGAGTTCAAGAAAAATTATATTTTATAAAAATAATTGACTTCTCTGTATTCTGACTTTCCGACTTGTTATAGCTAGTAAAAAAAAACCCACAAAAACAACATACATAACAAATCTAATTAGGTATGTTTTTTAGATCTAAACTAAATAATAGTAATTTAACATGATAAAGTGTATTATTTCTGTCCTGTGTGGTGTTTCCTACTTTCAATAAAGCTTGAATGATAAAAACAAATAAACAAACATACAATAATAATGTATTTGTTATAATCAACCCAAACTGCCCATTACTGGGTATGAAATATGGAGTGGGAAGGCCATTTGCATGGCTTGCACCACTGTGATGTACAAAGTGATGGGCCTGCCCAAAAAAGTGGGAGATTCATACTCAAACGAAGGTGCTGATCAGGCCCACTCAGGGCTGCACATGCTAAGAGTTCTGTTAAAGCAGTTTGTGCAGCTCAAACATGTCTAATATGATGCCGAGGATATCGGAGGACAACAAGGAACAAGCCAGGTGTGTTGGAGGAAATGGGGAACCCCAATAAGCAAATGTAAAGAGAACTTAAATGTGTGTTTTCAGTGTTTGATATTATTACTACAGTTGAAGAGCTTGGTATTCCAAGCACACAAAACCACACAGAGATGCAATGTGTATTTGTCCATAGTTTAACTTCATTTATACTTTGTCAAGCTATAGAGGTTGTGTTCAGGCTCACAAGTCAGTGTCTCAAATGAGATCCTGCAAGGGTAAACAGTGGCAGATCCTCGCAAGAGAGAGGGTGTGATTAAATGATTGTTTTCAGTTTAAAGTTTACTTGCAAACATCATTTTCAAACAGAGAAAGAAAAGAACAGAAACAACTATTACTGGATCTAATTAACATTTAGTATTTTGAATGGGGATTTATTTTGTTGATGTGGTGCTGTGGTAATGTCAGAGTTTGGCTTTTCAAAGGATTTTGGAATTTTCTTAAAATAATTTATCTACAACATTTCACTTCGACTTTAATGGTGTCTTATGTAGAAGTAAAAGTGTTTCCAACAAATTGTGATGATTTAAAAAGCTTATCCAGACATATTAAATCAAGGCCTGGGTTTGTTATCCACCACCGTGGGTTGTTTTTGTGTAGGAAGTTTCAATTCTGCTGAGCTTGACCTTATTATTTATACCTTGTAAGCAATCACTTAACTTTGTTTGGGTTAATTTGGCAATTGATAAAGGGGTATTCCACTATAAAGAAAAACCTCTTCAGTCCATTTCTCTTATACAGCTCACCTTTTACGTTCTTGACAAGGTATGGCATGGTAAGACATGTCCCAGGGCACACACGACTCACATGTTTCCCATCCTCTGAAACTCAGAGAAATCCAGATTTGTAAAGTGAAACAGTAGACCACCATTTACATGTATTGCTCTCAGCAAGAATTAGAATTGAAACATTGACATAGTTAATTTCGGCCAATCCCCTCTCTTCTGCATGGGCTAATGTTGAAGCATTTGCCTGATGAACAGTGGGTGGAGTGTGACATCTGGCAGCTCTTCTCCTATCACAGCATCCCAATCCTGGTATAAATTGGTTTTACTAGCAATTTTTACGACACTCACTGACAGACACATACACATTCTCTCACGCACACTCACAAAAATTATTTTTACATTTGGGAGAGCTGGAGTGGATCCTTTCCCTGGGGTCCAGTGGTGATTATTTTGCTGGGGTTCTGTGTGGGGGTTGTGTAATCTTCGTGCTCTTCCTACATGGTTCCCTTGCACGCTGTTTAGTAATGCCGTGGCCAGAGTGACATCGTATACTGGCTCCCAGCATTACCGCAGGGTGTGCATTGGAGCAATGCTGGAAGAGCATTAAGAATACAGCTCCCTCGCTACCTCTGCCTCCATTTTCCCCTGGACACTGCATTGAGCAGAGTAGGCACCTGCCGACTAGGTAAACAGGCGCTTAATCTGCCTTAGTGCATAGCCAGCTGTCTCATGGGGGATGCTAAGATGGCCAGCTCTTAGCTAACCCCCTGCCTTTGGGTATGTTTCCATGAGTTTAGAAACTGTGGTTTATGATATGCCCCAATTGCACCATATTTAAGTATATATTACCCCTCCAAGCAAAGTATCTCACTTCCTGTCACCTGCAGAGTATCTCTGTTCTCATCTGCTGCATGGTATCTCACTTCCTTTCACCTACAATGTATAATTCCCCCTGTCACCTGCAGGATATTCAACTTTGTGTTACCTGCAGTGTATCCCATTCACTGTGATCCACAGAATACCTCAACCCCTGTCACCTGCAGAGTATCTCACTCCCTGTCACCTGCAGAGTATCTAAATACTGTCAGCTGCAGAGTATTTCACTGTCGGATGCAGAGTATCTCACTTCCGGTACCTGCAGAGTTTTTCACCGACAGCTGCAGAGCATCTTACTTGCTGTCACTTGCAGAGTATTTCACGGTTAGCTGCAGAGAATCTTACTCCTTGTCACCTGCAGAGTATCTAACCATCAGCTGGAGACTTTCTCACTCGCAAAGAGTACCTTGTCCGCTCTCATTCACAGAGTATCAATCTCCTATCTCATAACTAACACTAATTACAAAGCAAAATGTTCCACCAGAGGCCCCTCCTGCTATAGACAGCTCACAGCCCGTGTGTTCAGTCATTAGTAAATAACTAACCACCAGTGCACATTTGCGACCATTTAGCGTAAGTAAGCGTTGTACCTGAATCTATTATGGTCGGAGAAAACGTCAACTTCCAGCATGAACCACAAACGCTGATGGATCTGATGTAATAACAATGCGCAGTGCGTGAGGTGAGGTGAAGGAGCGGTAAAAGAGCTTGGTGCCATGTTATAACGTGGAAAATTTGTATTCCTTACACCAAGCATGTCAAACTCAAAGGCTCACACGGGCCAAATAAACAAGGTTTACGTTTATGTGGCTCGCAAAAAAACAAAAACTTCAGTTTTCATAGAAACGTAGGTTTATTTAGAAAAGTACAGTATAAAAACGTTGTCTAACTGACAATGGGTGTCCTCACGCCCCTCGGGCTTCAAAGTAAACAAAAGAGCAAATTTATTTTAAGGAGACGTGCATTTGCATATAACCAATGTTTCAATTCAACTACCTTGACATATTACGAAGAGTGTGGTAATGGGACTGAAATGGTGAAGACATGCGGTTACACAGCTGTAAAATACAAATGACGTTATCTTGTTAATTTTGGAGTTCTAGGAGTGTGTTCTTCACTTTGGAGGAGATCATCAAACTTGATGATCTCAGCCAATCCAATGCTTTCCCGTAGGAAAGCATTGGGGGGCTAGTGTGCATGTGTGGCAAAAAGCTGCGCGACCAAACAGCATCTCCATGGGGAGCATTCTGCGCCTCCATGCAGAACCATTCTAATACAATGCTCCCTCCCCCCATTCTAATACAGTGCCCACAAATCCAATACATTGCCCCCCCTCGCTCCACTGCTATATACTGCCCTCTTCACCCAATCTAATACATGGCCCCTCCTCCCTCCGCTCTAGTTTAATAGACTGCCCCCACCACTTTAATATACTGGCCCTCTCCTTCCTTCAAATACACTGCTCCCCTCCCCAATTTAATACAATGGCCCCCTGACTTCCCCAAATTAATACAGTGCCCCCTCCCTCCCATTAATGCCCCCCCACCACCACTCTAATATACTGGCCCCCTCCCTTCCTCAAACAAATACACTGACCCTCTTCTCCTACCTTACGATTTGCTGTCTGTCCTCCAACTCCAGACACTCTTGTGGCAGCTGAAAGTGGCCCAGGGCGGCAAGGCCGCAAAAATAAGCATTGAGGGCAGCATGTTTGACATGCTTGCCTTACACTATAGCTCAACCCCTTCCCCCTCCCCTTCCCCAGCATTGAAAGGTTTAAAAAAAAAAACAAAAAAAAAACCCAACAACTTACTGTATTCAACCGATTCCAGCTCTGATCTCCCTCGGCATTGGGTTAGCTCCACGCCTCCTTGACACCATCCAGTGGGGAGCTAATGCGCATGCATGGTGAATGCCACAAGCATATTAGGCCCTCCCCACAGGAAAGCATTACTGCAATGCTTTCCAATGGGTAGTTTACAGATGCTGGCTGTCCTCATGCACAGCGTGCAGTTAGGTCGCCTGCAGCCCATTAGGATCCAGGAAGAGTCTCTAGTGGCTGTCTGATTGAAAGTCTTAGTCCTGCAATGTAATTATTGCAATGCTTTACTTTGCAGGACTAACTGGGACACTGCACCCAAACCACTTTAATGGTCTGAAGTAGTCTGGGTGCCTATAGAATTCCTATAATTTAACCAAAACCCTTTTGTTTTTTTTTAATGAAAACATTTTCTGGTCTGAGCAATTCATTAAAGGGATTCAAAAAGTGCTAGGAATACATAGCTGTACTCCTGGCACTATAGCTGATAGACAGCCACTGTAGGCAGACTTAGTGCTGCAATTTAAACATTGCAGTTTCTCTGGAAGTGCAATAGGTATACTGTACCCAGACCACTTCAATGAGCTGCAACATGGCATTTTAAAAACAGTTTGACTTATTTTCTGGGGTTTGCATCATGGAGCGTAGGTTGGGAGCAGAGCAGCTTTGAGACACAGCAAGTTAAACTATCCTGCTCTTATGGGCTTGGGTCTATTGTTAATACCAACTCCTGCCCCCTTGTAGGGCTGCAAAAGAGCATGAAGGAGTCTGTGGTTCCCTGAAAGTTTTTATATTCTCTGCCTGAAGCCTTGTTGCTTCCCTCACATCTTCAATCATGTTCATTTTCAGCGGCCAACCGGTCAATTGCTTTTGCTGTTATAATTTCAGGAACTTGTATCTTGGCAATTGGAACTTGCTGCAAGCATTGTCTAGAAGCATCAACGTCAGGATCCAGGTTAGTCTGCCATTAAGGGGGAGGAGTGAAGCAAAACCTTGCAGAGAGGCTTGCAGGCTAGTCTCTTACGAAGAGACTATGGACACTTGTGATTACACTCGCTCTCCAGGTCTGAAAGGTTAAACTATCCAGAAAATCTCAGGACAAACATCTACGCATGTGTGACAGGTTAGGGCGCCTTAAGGGTGCCTTCCCTCTGTGGGAGGTCAGGATCCTCTGTATATGTTGTTCGTATGCCGTACAGCAATCAGGAACCAAGTCAGTAGGTATAAAGAATGTATGAACTCCAAATGTGTTAAAAAAAATTAAAATATATAAAAGCAAATAATAGGTCACTGGTCCTACGCATTTCGTTTCAAAAAAACTTCCTCAGGGACCATAGTAAAAACAATTACAGAATAAAACACTCAGTAACAAGCTTGATTGTTACTGATAGTGTTTTATTCTGCAATTGTAATAAAACACTGTAATACTAAAATTTAATTTGGGGATGCTGCTGTGATAGACTGAAGTCGAGAAATATAAATTGCCATTCAGTTCCATTTAATGTTAAGAAGACTTCATGGTATTTAACAAGCTTTGAACAGACCATATAATTGTCGGTCATTCTTGAGCTAGTTTAAGAATCCATCATGCATACAGGTAATAATCAAAACGTCAATTTTCAGAGTTAATCCAACTTCCAATACCATAAAGCTCAGGTAGTGCATTTAGATGGTGAAATTTAAATAGAAGATACATGTTTAAGGATGTTCTTATTCAAATAATTAATATTTAATAATAATAAAATAAATCAATAATACCTCAATTCATGAATAGGTTTCTTTTCCCCACAGTGAATTATGTGGAGGTTTTGTGCTTTGTGAGTTAATTGTATGTACAATGATGGAGGAGGCATCAAGCAGATACTGGATTTGATTATTAAGATATAGGCATGTAGACTTTTACCTTCCATTCTTTGTTTTTCACTGTTAAGTTGTCAGGATTACAAGTTGATCCAGCACGCAGTACTGTGTCACACCTAGGACTAAGGATAACGTATAACCGGACCTTAGAATGGCCGGACTTAACGTCTCCAAGAATAGTCAAAATACTTGCCCATGTCAGGGACACAGAATCAAACACAAAGATGAGGAAAAGTCAACCGTCAAGGATATCAGGGAAGTCAAATCCCAAAAAAAAAAAAAAAAAAAAAAATCAAGCTCAGGAACACACTCTCGGATAACCATAGGCATGAAACCACGACAGGTCACTGAGCAAGAGGAGAACTGGGCCTAAATACCCCTCTTGTGGATCCGATTGGCTGTAACCGGCCTTTGACCCCAAAGGCAAATATCAGGATACCATTTGCATGATTGCTGCTCAGCACAAACCCTCCTGTGGATTTGATTGCTGCTCGGCACAACTTTTCCTGTCACGACAGTAGATGCCATTAACCACATATTTATGTACGGATGAATACGTGACCTAAGTGTAATAATTAAGTGACTCTGTCTCTACCTCACTACATACTTCCTTTTTGTACTGTACCTTGAAAAATAATGTCTTTCATGTTTCTACAACTTTTAATTCTCATATTATGTAGAGTGGGTTGGTATTTAGCAGTATGACTGTGGACAAAAACAGTTGGGAATGATACCTCTTTAAATAAAATAAAATGCATTACATAATTAACAAAACAATACTCACTGCTACATAAGGAGGAAACATTTAATGCATCTCATCTCGTTAACACCAAAATCTTACAAATGTTATATTTTTCACACGTGTACATAAACAAAACAAAACAAAAAAAAAATTTGAAATAACGGTCATAGGGAATTATCAACTTTTTGGTTATAAAACAGACTGATGACAAGTTTTCATGAACCGTTTATGTAGTAAATGTTCATGCATATTTGCATAGTTATACTTAACGAGGTCCTTATGTATTTATATTGCCACTGTTATATGTGCATTTGTGTCAGTGAGTTTAACTGCAAGCTTTTTGTATATTAGTGTTACGTGCTGGTGTTTTTGTGTGCCCGTACACGTAGGGTGAGTAAGTGAATAGAGGTGTGCATTTATGTATAGTGCAAGTATGCAGGGATGTGCTTGTGTATAGTGAAAACAGGAGCAAACATGTTTGCAATATAGGCATGTATAAATTCACCTGCATATTTCCATGAAATAAATACATTATCAGATAAATAGGAATTTAAAGAGGACGAGGAGGTGCATCAATAGAACTTTAGAACAATTAAGTAGTACTCAGATTGGCTAGGGATAAACCACATGATATGTATGTAAACTCCTATTCTCCAATGTTACCACATAATTCGGTCTCCCTGTACTTCCCGATAGATAGAGCGGAAAAACAAAAAAGTTAGGAAAGTAAGCATTGCAGAGACTTCTAGCCAACCAGGGGAACATGCGGCTTTACTTCCATGTGTTACAGAAAAGAGAAAGGGAAACTTCATCAAAACAACATCTCAGACACCAGGGGGAAAGGAGTGCCAGGTGGTTTAATTTTGCTACAAGTGCAGAGTGCCATGACCAGCTCGAATACAAAATTATCATCTCCTACAGTGTACCCGTGAGATTCCACTAGATGTAAACAATGTCAGTTTGTAAGTAGTAATCAGACACCCTTCAATTTTAATATAATTATATTTTCAAACTACCTTTTCTTGGTCATAGTCATGTCTTGTACTTGCATTCATTGCCGGTCAGAGTTAATCTGTATGGTGGAATCCATTTACGTTAAGATTTGTTATTCACCGACTAGTTAGCATTGCTCCACAAATTATTTTACCACTAGTGACCTTACTAAAGGAGCATAATCTGTAAGTTAAAGGGTTACAATATATATATAAATAATTATCTATTTTATACCTGCAAAATGCCTTTGTTTACATTACTGCTTCTGTGCCTTGCATTTTGGAAGAAAAAAAAAAAAAAAAGTACGTTTTCTCTATAAAAAGGTTTCACATTCAGCACAAGCATAGTTTCTCTGTTATATGAATCTTCTGATGCTTCTGAAGAATCAAGGAACTGGTAAAACATTTTCCACATTCAACCCATGATTGTATTTTTCTCCTGTGTGAATCAGCTGGTGTGCAAGATTAGATTTAGAAATAAAACATTTCCAACACTGAGAACACAAGAATGGCTTCTCTCATGTGTGAATTCTCTGATGCGTAACAAGATGTGATTTACAAGTAAAACGTCTTACACAGTAAGAACAGGAAAAAGGTTTCTCACCAGTGTGAATTCGCTTATGGTCATTGAGGTCAGATTTATATACAAAACATTTCTCACATTCAGAACATGAAAAAGGTCTCTCTCCAGTGTGAATCCTTAGATGTCTACGAAGATCTGAAGAGCAGGTAAAGCATTTCCCACATTCAACACACGCGTGTGCTTTCTTTCCTGCATGAAACATCTCATGTCTAACAAGGTTTGCTTTCAAAGCAAAGCATTTTCCACATTGAGAACATGAGAATGGCTTCACTCCTGTGTGAACCATCTGATGTCTAATAAAATTAGAACTTTTACTGAAACATTTCCCACATTCAGTACACGAGAAAGGCTTCTCTCCGGTGTGAATTCTCTGATGTCGAACTAAACCAGATTTATTCATAAAATATTTCCCACATTCAGAACATAAAAAAGGTGTCTCGCCTGTATGAATCCACTGGTGTTTAACAAATTCCAATTTAGAGGCAAAGCATTTCTGACATTCAGAACATGAGAAAGATTCAGTGTGAATCCTTTGATGCATATGAAGATGTGAAGCAATGCTAAAACATTTCCCACATTCACCACACGAGTGCACTTTGTGGCCTGTGTGAATCCTCTGATGCAAAACCAGATTTGATTTAAGAGTAAAGTGTTTACCACACTCCGAACAAGATAAATTGTCATCTCCTTTGTGAATCCTCTGATGTCTGACAAGATTTGATTTAAGAGTAAAGTATTTCCCACACACGGAACAAGATAAATTTTTGTCTTCTGTGTGAATGTTCTGATGTCTAACAAGATATGACGACCGCGTAAAACATTTCCCACAGTGGGAACATGAATGCCCCTTTACTTCTGTGTGAATTTTCTCATGTTTAATCAAAGCTGACCTTTGAGTAAAGCTTTTTTTACACTCTGAACACGAAAAGGATTTAAGATGTGGTTTATCAGATACAGACGTTGGCCCACTTCCTTGGTGAATTAGCTGATGTTTAACAAATTCTGAGTTGCTTGTAAAACATGTCTGACATTCAGAACAGGTATGGAATTCTTTTGTAATATGGGAATTTTGGTGATGAGAGGACTTACAATTAAATATTTTATTGCACTCAAAGTTCTTTTCTGATTTTACAGCTTTGTGTGTTCTTTTTGCATTACTCTTACTTACCCTGTCTGCAGTATTAATCCATATATCTCTCATTTGTAGGCAATTTGTTTGGTCAAAATTGTCAGGGTCCATAAGATGCCCATCAGATTTTGCAGATTCCTCCTTTATATGAGTAGGTGTATGTTCTCTGATAATATGCTCTGTAGGTTTGTCCGGGTCCATGTCCTTTCTTTCTTCATATGAGGCTGGTTCCTCCTTAATAGAAGGAGTACAATCCATCTGTGATGTAGATTTATAAATATCCATGTTGGAAAAACTTGCTGCCTCACGTGAGACAGAAAACTGTCCCGTATTTCTGAAAGTTCTGCTCGCTTGATGCTTTGGTTTGTTTAGAGTCAAGAATTTAGTTCCTTGGATGCCCTCATTTACACAGTGTGCTAATGTAACAGAGGTATGGAATCCACATTTCTCTGTTCTTTTGGATCTACCTACAAAAATAAATGCAGAGACTAGATTATTTTCTTTCCATTGACCGTTCATGGTTTATGATATATTTCACTAGGTAGGTTTAATTTTGAAAACACAGGTGGTCGCATCGATTTTCTGCATTCTGTTATGTTTTAGGTTACATTAACTATAATTAAAGTCTGTAAACTTCATATAATAAAATAATTTAAAAAATAAATAAAAAAAACACAACTTAAGTGAACACCCAACATTACATTGCACATTAAATTGTTGTATTTTGAAGAGGTTACCAGGACAACTGGCTATTACGGAACACTCCGAGAAGATGTTATGGAGTGTTAGTTAGAACGCTCTGTTCAAAGACTTCTGTTAAATTTAGTGCTACTCACAGAGAAGCATTGGTTACAAAAAGCACATGCATAGCAATTGCCACACAAGTGTCATTATGTCTAAGATTAGCATGAGCTTTAAAGCTAAAACCCTATAAAGCACCAATTATTGTGTCATCGGCAAAGAGTATGCTGGAGCCTCAGCTTTACAGGGAGATGTCCTGAAAAAAGCCAGTAAATAGCGGTCACAAACGCCGCTCTACTGTTCAAGCTTAGAAACTCCTCTGCTGTTAAAAAGTACGGATAGAGGTAACCCTTTAGGGTTTTAGTTAAGTGTAGGATTAGGGTTAATTTCATTTTAGGTTTAGGGATAGTGTGGGGGTAACGTATAATATACATATACACATATATATACATACATACACACATACATACACATACACACACCATATATGTTAGATTACATGGTCAGAGGTAGGGTTGCCAGGGCTCAAAATTGCCATTAAGCCTTGAGGTTGGTATAGAGTTAGCGTTTAATACCTGCTGTGGTCTTTAAGAAAACGGGGAGCTCCATATTAAAGTGTGATTCCACAAGTTGCCAGCAACTAGCTTTTGTCTAGTCTCTTTCTAATGTCTTGGTAGGAATCCATGCAAGTTTAAATCATGCTAAGGAACCATATTCAATTATGTGTATTGCCAGTAAAACAAGCAAGTTAGTTTACACTGTAACAGCCGGAACATACAACTACAGAATATCCTAGGATGCCGGTGAGTCGGCTACCATGCAAACATAACCTTGGCGCTTAGTTGAGCAGTTAGCAAGAATACATATATTAAAAGGCCATTATGCCTGAATTTGTGGGAGGAGTTAAGGCACCTACTTAAACCCCTAGCCCCTACTCACCTCTGTCGTTCAAGCTGATTGACTCACCTTGGCAACCAGAACTTCCGGTCCAAATTCCCACCAGAAAAAGTTACCGAAGCCAGCAGGAGTCCTGTCACTGCAGTATCCTCTGCCTCCGACGTCCAGGCCCCTAGCCTCTACTCACCGCTGTCATTCAAGCCGATTAACCCCACCCACCTACACCCATCTATATATTACATTTCACCTTGGTGGGCCCTCTTTTTATTACAGGCCTACTCGTACGTTGTTTCGGCACACCTCAACCAACTTTTGCATCTTCTACAATCCATAACATATTGAAATTCAGAGCAAATACACACACACACACACACACACACACACACACAAAATATATATATTATTATATGTATGGGGACACTTAATGAGAAACCCTTCAAATTACGGTGAAACAAAGGCATTCTAGGTTCTGTTTTAAAGTTGGACAATTGCCTCCAACTTAAAGCATCTTCTGTAGTCTTTGAATATTTTGCAATTGGGACATCGCTGCTTGGTATGGAGGATGAGCTTTACTTACCTGAACCAGTTCCTCTTGGCTGCTGCAATTTTCTTTCATCCTCTTCAGCTCCTGAGGCATCATTTGCCTTGAGCCCACATCAGTGCTGAACTCCCATGCATATGCGAGAGTACAACACTTGTCTATGGATGA
This sequence comes from Pelobates cultripes, assembly GCA_933207985.1. Lineage (NCBI taxonomy): Eukaryota > Metazoa > Chordata > Amphibia > Anura > Pelobatidae > Pelobates > Pelobates cultripes. The sequence goes on along the minus strand of OW240922.1, from coordinate 9,801,701 downwards.
TCTGGAGAGACGCTATAGAATAAGCTTTTTTTTCTCCCCTTCAGTGCTTTGGCCAGTCAACTTTCAGGAGCTTCTGCGGACAAAGTACGAGGTGTTCCTCCTGGCTCTCAGTCTCCGGCACCTTCCCTCCAAAAAGCACTCTCCTGGCAGGACCAATATGACCGGGAACCATGAAGTTCTCTAGCCAAAGAGGGTTCCATAGCAGTTGCGGCTAAGTACTGCTAAGGACCATTTGCAGGTTTGTTTGTACAAACAACCGCCATGGAGCGAGTTTTCGGGTGAATTCAGGAGAGGGAAAGTGCGCCAAGGATAAGCCTCTGGGGGAAGCCGGGCAGGTTAACTTCCGAATGGGGTCTGCGGACCGGGATCATCTGTGGGCCAGAGGCCAGCTTCCACCCTCCTCCAGAACTTCGTGGCAAAGGAGCGTTGGCAGAGAGTGCTGCTTGTGCCAACAATCTAGCGTGACCATGAGAGGAGCATGATGTAGTAAGAGGTCCTGAAATGTTGGGATTTTGGTAGGTCATTTGGCAGCAGTGGGGTATGCTTGGAAGAATACCCAAAATTGTGAATGAGAGAATGTTGTGATGGCCTGGTATGTGTATACGGAAAAGGTAAGATTGCTGTGTTGCTGCCAGCCAAGTCAAATTCCTAATTAACATCATTATAATTAGTGAGAACAAACCTATATTTTTTATTTCACATGCTGCTGTGCGAGTAGCATTTGACAGATATCCCCCTCCACAGAGAAGTATACCCCATCGTACAGCTGCCACGATGGGGTATACTTCAAAGAGCTGAAGTTTAACTAAATGAGGGCAGGCTCTGCAACTGTGGGCCATAGGGCACAGAACCAGGTATTGAAAATTGCTGCAAATCCAGTGGGGACAGCAGCGTCAGTACAGATAACGGGGGATGCATCGGACAGTGGGAGAATGAACATGGCTTTCTTGCTCCAGTGGAAAAGGGAGTTTAGCCCCATGAACAGGTCTGCTTGAGTGTCTCAATGTACTTGTCGGCAGGTAACCATGGAGCAAGCGGAGTAGTTGGGAAATGAAGTAGCAACCTTGTGGTAAACGCATAAGTTCAGAGAGCCAAGGTGAGACTAGACAAACGGAAAAGGCATCTTTGCCAAGAAGGACTCCACATTTCCCTGATAAGGTGGAACATATGCTCAGAAAACATACTTGCACCAGCGCCCTCTCTACATTAGTTCCACCACTGGGATACATGAGGTGCCAGCATGAAAGAACGGGACACAGCACTTCTGATTCTGACCAAGTCTGTGAGTAGGCAATCCTCTAAAATGGATTGCCATGATGTGCCAAGTTTCTGCCTCTAAAACTGCCATGATGTGCTAACTTTATGCATTTAAAAATGGATTGCCATTGTGTGCCAAGTTTATACATTCAAAGCTGCTATTGTGTGCCAATTGTATGCCTCTAAAGCAGATTGCCATGGTGTGCCAATTGTATCCCTCTAAAGCGAATTGCCATGGTGTGCCAATTGTATGCCTCTAAAGCGAATTGCCATGGTGTTCATTTTAAAATACGCAATACAAGCAAGTGGGTCTCAAAATTAGGGTTTTCAAAAGTGGGTCATAAAAGTTTGAGAAGCCCTGAGATAGTGTGTTGTGGTTAGGGATTAAAATGCCAACAAAAGGAAGACAAATAGGGAGAGGAGAAACCTAAATAATGGAACTTTTGATTATGAGCATAAACCTACGCCAATCAATATGGATATGAAAGATACCTAGTAGTGCTGCATCTAATTAACAAATGTAGGTTAATCATACCAAGTTTGAAGGAGTTGTGAAATGGACTTTGAATTTCATATGGACAGTAGTGATGTTCTAGTGTTCAATCTGGCATTCGATTATTATTATTTTTTTTTTTACAGAGTTGTATAATAAGGCAATGCATAACTCCCGAGCGGCAGGTAGGCCAAAATTAGGCCGTAGTGGTATTTTGATTTTAGAATCCAGTGAGTGCTCTCATTTTTTTTGCATTGAATATTATTCCTGCACCGTGCAGCACTTTGGTTTATATATTATTGATTGATTTCCAATGTTAGGATGAGTGCCAGACACAGAGTTTTGTGAAATATTAAATAATTTGAAAAGCTTATACAACAATACTAAATGCAGGTCAACGAGGCGATTTTTCTTGTTTCCACTATTCCTATGAAATGTTTAAAATGATTAAATTTCCTAATGACATTAAAATTAAACTAACTTCATCAATGGTCCAATGAAACACATAAAACTGGCAGCCAAGTTATATCTAGGAAAGTAAGATGTAACTTAAGAAGGCTTCCCTTACCCGAAGACTTGAAACAAAATAATAGTCCAGTAATGTATTCTATAAGAGACTGCAAGATTTATCCCAGCCTAGTAATTGTTCTTAAAGAATAAGTCTCATATACACACATACAAACCATACATTTTTAATATATACCTTTAAAACCGTATACAAGTCGTAAAATATTAATTAATGGATTTATTTTTATATATAAATCTATGAATTATACATATATACATGCATTCACACACACAACTCACCAGAGCTGGTATGTTTCTCTTTATCCAGTCTGTGACTCTTCACATGCGCTTCTTCTCTTCGTTTAAGAACAGATATAATTCGAGGCACCATTCTGATCCGCCCTGTTTATAATTACATTTATTATATGCAAATATTTCTAAAAATTATTCCAAACTTTCCACACAAAATCAAGTCATAGTAAACTATTAATAAGATGTAAATTTCCTCACCTAGAGACCAGAGGGTCCGGTAATTCTCCATCATCACGTCCACGTAAAGCTCTTTATCGTCTTCTGTTAAAGAGCCCCATTCATCCTCCGAGAAGTAAATGGCGACTTCGTCAAACTCACATTGTCCCTATATAAAATAATGATTTACATTCTCACAAAGTAATCAACCAATGTTTTGGAATATGGGCACTCTCAGGCATCTGAAGAGAAATGCCATCTGAGTACCTGCAAGCTTCCATAGTGTAAATATGCGCGAGGCACTATGGGTTAAAGTTATCTGCATCATTTAGTCTGGCTGCTCCAGGCACACAATTTACATTTAAATAAATGAAGAATGTAAAATGTATTTTCTAATTCTTAAAGTCATAGTTAATTTAGCAAAATTCTCACGAGACAGTTCATCTTTTAACTCCATCATCAATATCCATGCAGATGAAAAGAGAAGCCTCTACATTTCTCTCGTACCTGTCCACTGAGCTGGTAGTCTAGCTCTGAAGAAAACTTCATCTTCGCCATCACTTTCTTTGTATCCATGGCTATTTGTAAGGTACTAGATTATATGACTACTCCAAATAACGGATGTGGATCTTCATGAAAATGTACATGTGATGCTGTTTCTTATTGTGCAGCAACTCTATCCTGTGGTAAGAAAGAAATAAGTCAAAATAACCTCCTTGGTCTACATTGAGTTTTTCATTCACTGCCCTCTTAGACAAAGCAAATGTTTATACACGAGGCAGTGGCGTAAATACCGCGGTCACAGCTGTGACCGGGCCCAGCTGCCCTGTGGACCCCTGCGATTGGATGCCTGCTGCCATGTGTTGCGGCCCAGGGCAGCACGTTCAAGGGGCCCATGCTGTTAGGGCCACCCGATGGAGATGAATTTCCAGGGGGCCCTGGTCAGCGCTGTGGTGACAGACAACACATATGGTGACCCCTGTGAGGACATCAGACGCTGGAAGGAAGTGACTGCCCCGGTCATTCATCCCAGCTATCAGAAAGAGCCCGCTCGGGTGGAAGGACAGGGAGTCAGAGTGGAAACTCTGACTCCCACCAGCCTGAGCTACCACTGGACCCCAGGGAAAATCACCCTCCTGCACCAAAAAGGTAGGAAACAGGAGGGTGACAAACATTTTGTGTATGTATGTATGTATGTCTGTCTGTGTCTGGCAGGGGTGGGGGGGGGGGATGGAGGGCCCATGGATCAGTTTCGCACCAGAGCCCCATGGATTGTGTGTACGTCACTGACTTGAGGCTAAGGTCAAAAAAGACACTAGGGCAATACCTTACATATAAAATCAGATAAAAGAACATTGGAACCTAACAAATAAACAAGAAATCAGTAAGTAGCACAAAAAAGATTAAACTCCTGTCAAAGGTTACAAGGGTACCCACAATGTATGTATATATTTATTTCTGTGTTCAGGGCATAGAAAGCCATCATGACAGTATGTAACTTAAATAACTTATACCATACAATAACATGAAATTATGAACAGTCGGTTGTGGTGTGCCGAACAGACAATGCGCTAGGCCTGTAATAAAAGAGGGCAAAAAGAGTATACCATACTAGATTTATTCAGCCTACAGTGACAGTCATATAGCATATATCACGTATACAAGTTACAAAAAGCTTCACGTATTTCCTGTATTAGATGTGGCATGTATCTGGTATATGCTGATGAATTCCACTGTCCCAATGTCTTGATAATATGTACCGGTATGTTTCTGCTGTAAGCAGTGGTGGCTGTTCCAATGTGAAAGGAGTGTCCCGAGTAGTGGGATGGATTGAGACGTAACCTAGCCAGCAATACTCTAATATAGAGTGTGAATTTACTAGTGGTGAGGGCATTGCCATGTAAGGTAAACAAAGGTTGGTCAGGAGAACCTGGAACAATAGTTAGGAATTTATCTAGTGCTTGTATCAGGCACCATTTGTTACTGGTAGGGTAACTTTACCAGTTTATTCTTTGGTGTGGTTTTAGTGTGGTTGAGGGAAAGTATGTAGTGATCTTGTATTTTTACAATCTGGGATCTCTTAATGGCATCTTGGGATGTGATGTTTGTAGTGGTAAACTCTCCGGGTCTAAGGGACCCATAGAAAGCCAAGTAGATAGCAGTTTTAATGACATGATTAGTGTGTGATTTGAAAGGGTTTGAATCCATAAGCTCTGATAATAAAAGTTGACTATGAATAGGTGATCTAGAAGATGTGGTATGGGGTTTGAATTTTTAATGCCTTTTAGTATGGTTTTGAGAAGATGATAGGAAACTGTGGTTGTTTGGCCAAAGTAAGTATTTGGGGTTCTATCCCTGTCAGGTATAATTTGATGGTATTGTAAGATGATTTTAATTTGAGGTGGTAAAAAGAAGTGAAAGCTACAATAGTTCATCGAATGTTTATTTACAACCTGAAAGTCCAACAAGAATCTGTTATGAATACGGAATGCCCTGTCGTATGACTTTCTAGTATTGTCAGACAAAGCCAATTATGAAAAGGAGTCTGCCATGAGTTAACAGATCTCTGAATCCAATGTCATGTCCTGCCATGACGGAGCCAGGGTAGCCACCATGGCTGCCGTCAGTAACGCTTTGTGGAATAACTGAAATTACAGTTAGCCGCCAGTCAAGACAATTCCTCAGAAAGCTCATGATGGTCAGAGATTTAGAACAACCTTTGTTAATTATATGGCAGGTGGCTAAGTTGATGAAAAACCATCTCACCGCCTGACCTGACCATGCTGATCCCCATGCTACTGTAGCAGCTACAATAATAGGATATAGCTCGAACATTGCAGAGGTGGTGGGAAAACCTGGTACATTGGTGATAATTGGCTTTGGCCTATTAAAGTGTACAAATATAGCCGCAAAGCCTGAAATGGCAGCTGTGTCTGTAGAAAAAAAAGTCAGGGAGTCAGATGTAAGTAAAGGGATAAACATGCTTTTCCCATTCCATCTCATGATAAATTCCTGCCACGTGTAAATCCGAGGTAGCCGGAACATCCAGTGAAATGCGGGAAATATCAGATTGAAAGCGCTGAAACAGATTGAGCAGTCTAGATATGAATGCCCAGTCCTGTGGGATAATTTTCGTGGCAAAGTTGAGGGAGTCTAGTAAAGACTAATTCTGTACGATTACAAGATCCAGCAGAGAGATATAGATTGATGCTGGATAGGATACGCTCAATCTTATCTCTTAGCAAACTGGCAAGCATATTGACCAAATCTAGTGTGATCTAGTGGAAATCGGTTACTCTCGATAGTCTAGAAGTTATCTGTAGCGGATGGTATTAAGGCTGTCCTCAAAGGCGGTGTTAAAAATGCAATTTGTGTGTTTATTCTCATGTATAGCTAAAATTGTATGTGGCATTCGTATGATTGTTCGGTAGTTTTCATCCGTATTCCATAAGAATGAAAACTATTGAACCATTAGACCATCCCAGAGAGAAGTGTGCACCTTATTAGGCTTTCACACTTCTCTAACCGCAAGTTAATTGGTGCAATCGGTACTTTGTGCATGTATCTGGGTGGCCGCCATTCGGCCATATAACGCACGAAAAACACAGCAGTGTTTGGTCGTCGAGTGTCTGGAACTCAAATCGGACACTCAATTACCCGAACACCGCTGAGACCTCCAGAGCTCCGTAACTCCCGAACGGAGGGGCCAACCAGCCCCTCGTTCGGTGAATTAAAAGTACCGAACAAGGGTATTCATGCGAATACCGATTTAATGGTGGATGTCAAGTATTACTGTGTATTTTATCTCCTGGACGGAAACCGACCGCAGGGCCAAAAACACCTGGAGCCCTTTTCGGCTACCACCTCATGTGCGGTCGGTCAAATTGTCTCTTCCACCGAACTCCCGAACCCCTAGTCCGATCTGGGTGAATTTTGAATATGTTGGTCACCCAGATCAGGGCTACCACTTAGATAATTGTACCTAACTGTTTTGGGGTACATCCAGAAACCGGGTAAAACTGTATCATGTATAAATGGATTATGTGTCACACTGAGGGGAGGTAACTATTGTACGATTGGATACTGTACCAATTAATGTGAATCCCTCCCTTGCATGGGAGAAACCTTTAAAAGGAGTTTGTGTGATTAAAAGTTCCGTTCTGCTCCTGATGCTGTGTGTCGTCCAGTCATTGTGATCTGTATTGGGATATTCGTTGATTACATTGCTTGCGGTGATTATTGCTCTATGGTACTTTATTACTTGTTCCTGAGCCTCACTGGGATCTTTAGTGGAGTTAACATGTGAAAGACCAGCTCTCCGCTACATTATCCAAATAGTGAATAACTGTGGGGATCTACAGACATTGAGCAGTAGCCAGCATAAATACAAAAAGAAAAAGTGGAGCCAATGTATAGCAATGGGGTAAAGATAGGTACTTTGGAGATTAATAAAAAAAGTGGGGGGGTGACTCCTAAATAGTGAATTTGAATATAAAAACACAAAATAAATCTCCAGAATCGTATCTATGTGAGAAAAAGTAATATACTAGAACTTAAATATAAGAAAATAATTGTGAATAAAATAAATATATACAAGATAGTTTTCCACTATTATGGGGCAATACAGTGCTTTATCCACACTTAGTGCCAAATATAGTCAATGGTACTTGAAGTGAAAAAAATAAATGAATAATGGCATATAAAGAGAGTGTAAAAATTAGGTATAAAGAAGGGGCAGTAAGTGGGGAAATGTGCAAAATACAGTGCAGGCTAATCACCCCGAAATAGGGATCACTCCCAGTCCCAATAAAATACAAACAAATACGTATAGTTAAAAAACATATACCACCGGGGGCGCCACAATCACAAACATGTGAATATATTTACCATGGTATGTTCATGGGTAAGCATATAAGGAGATAAAAACAAAAATATATATAGTGAAGTATTTAATGACAAATAGAATAAAATAATAAAAACAATTGCACTCACAAATGTAGTTGCACAACAGGAACATATGTCCTAATTGTGCTAAGAAAGCCTGTCAGCCCTTTCCTGGGCTAAAGTCCCCTCTTGTAGTAGGATCCCGATTTTCAAAAGTTCCAGTGACTTCCAGTAATGATCTGCTTGAAGCTGGATAAGATCCAAAAGGTACTAGGGACACTGGCCGACTTGTAACTGCTCGACGCGTTTTGTCCGATCGACTTTTTCCAAGAGCTGTGTGTTTCTGTTCTTCTTCCGGCTTTTTAAATAATCAAGTTCGCGCGGCTTTCAGTATTGCGCGCATGCGCATTACGGTAAAATTTTACCGCGCATGCTCGCACATCCAGCTTGAAACGCAAAACAGCTTTATTGATACTTTGTGCCGACAGACACATTTCCGTTCCATTTTTATCAATTGGTTGTTTTATTACTATATTATATATTTTTATATTTTTTATATTTTTTTGTTTCTATAGAAATTTTTTTGTTTCCATAGAATTGGTATTAACTTGCATTATTTTTATTATTTTTTAATTTTTTATGAATCATTCTAATAGAATCTAATGATGTCTTCGCCAGGTCTCTCATCCGAATAAAATGATTATCAGTTATTTATACAGTTTGTTATATACAAATATCATTTTTCTATATAGTTTATTATATACAAACAAAGTATTGCAACATTGTGCAAAATGTAATATTATGTCTCTATTATATATTTTTTCTATAGTATGTTTAATCTTCCTGTCTATAGTATGTTTAATTTCTCATTTCTAATAGTAGAATCCTAAAATGTGATGCACTTAAAATGCTTTTTATTTTGCTTTTAAAAGATGGTTTATTAGTACTTTATGTATGAAGATTAACTATGTATGATGAACAAAAGTTCGAAGTGCCCACATATTATTCCATAAGACCAAGTGGTCTGGTACGGAAATGTGTCTGTCGGCACAAAGTATCAATAAAGCGGTTTTGCGTTTCAAGCTGGATGTGCGAGCATGCGCAGTAAAATTTTACCATAATGCGCATGCGCGCAATACTGAAAGCCGCGGGAAATTTATTATTTAAAAAGCCGGAAGAAGAACAGAAACACACAGCTCTTGAAAAAGTCGATCGGACGAAACGCGTCGAGCAGTTACAAGTCGGCCAGTGTCCCTAGTACCTTTGGATCTTATCCAGCTTCAAGCAGATCATTACTGGAAGTCACTGGAACTTTTGAAAATCGGGATCCTACTACAAGAGGGGACTTTAGCCCAGGAAAGGGCTGACAGGCTTTCTTAGCACAATTAGGACATATGTTCCTGTTGTGCAACTACATTTGTGAGTGCAATTGTTTTTATTATTTTATTCTATTTGTCATTAAATACTTCACTATATATATTTTTGTTTTTATCTCCTTATATGCTTACCCATGAACATACCATGGTAAATATATTCACATGTTTGTGATTGTGGCGCCCCCGGTGGTATATGTTTTTTAACTATACGTATTTGTTTAAAAATTAGGTATCAACCACTCAATGCATATGCCTTCAACGGTATAGTACTATGATAACTACTAAATTGTAGCGGCAAGACGGTGGAAAGGAGAGGAAAAGAGCATTATAGGTAGCCCTGATCTGGATAGAGATTCCGACTAATGTGCCTTCAAGGGCACCCCTTACCCCAAAACTGCTCTCTCACTAATAGTCCACCTTGCCCAATCCTCCAGAAAATAGAAAAGCGACTAAAACACATAAAAAGAAACAGGAGTAGTTAACAATTGAAACAAAAGTATAATTTATTAGTACACTAGACATACGCATGAATACAGGGAGCCTACACGAAAGGGAGCCTACCGCGAAAAGACACGAAAACAGTGGAAATAGCACAAACGCGACCATTCCCACCTGTTACCCGAAATGGTTTGTGAGAATTGGCCTGGTAGCGATCTCTGTTTGGCGGATTTCGTGGAAAAACCCCTACAGGTGGGACTGCGAGGAGACCTGAATGAGGCTAGAAACGGAAGTGCAGGTATCCAGGAGACAGACGCACCTTTCCAAAACGTAAAATGAACGTCAGGAGGAGGGCATATATATAAGATGGTAACCCTTCCCACAATTTCAGGCATTCTGAGATAGAGATAGAGATAGATTATATATATATATATATATATATATATATATATATACACACACATACATATACACACACATACACACACACATCTCGCTCACTACAGTTTAATGTAGTTGTTCTGATGTCTACAGCCTGTCCCTGCACTGTTGACATTGCTGCTTTGTAACACCTCTAGTGATAGCCACTTAAGTCATAGTTAAAGTCCCACGTTAAGCTGCACGGAGGCGCTGAATGTTTCTCAAAGATGCATTAATTCAATTCATGAATAAATGTGTGAAAGGACTTACCCACAATAAACAGTGGAGCCCGGCATTCAAAAGGAGGGGGGGGCTGGGGGGTTAGTCCCAGTCAAATATACACAGGAAATTGGTGGATTTGTCTGCTAACAATATCCAGAGGTAAACTTAAACCTACAAACCTACACCAAGTCGAAGCAACCAGATTCATCTTCTGTGACATCATTCCCACTCACTATAGGGTGAGGGATATCAGGAAGGACAGGGTGGCAGGAGGGGAGGACTTGGGTGGCATGTGGAAGGGGCCGTGCAGCCATTGGTCATCTAAGCCAAGTATGCAGGGCATGCTGGCAATAAATGCCAAATATGCACTGAATTGACAGCCAAACCAAAAACGCTCATTTCGGGCTGGCTAATGACACTTCATCTGGAGTCAACTCTGTCAGCCAAGAACTTTAACCCCTTATGGGGAGTGTTTCAAACCAAAACTCTGCGTATTCAGACCCCAAGCACCATGACCAACTCAAATCATTAGAGTGGTCACTGTGTATTGGGTTAGTTTTGAAAGGAGGATAAAAAATAAATAAATAATAATAATAATAATAATAATAATAATAATAATAATAATAATAAAAGAGGAAATGCAAGAACAAGCTCCTACAGAAAATCCTGAGTTATGAGATTGCCTTTGAGAGGATATTCATTTTGGGTCCTTAGAGAAGCTTTTGTCAGTGTTACATACACAAAGATGTTCAGATTAAAGGGTTACTCCAAGCACCATGACCGCCTCAGTGTTTAAGTGGTGATGGTGCTCAGAGTCAGTATGTGCACTGTTTAAGTTTGAAAAGCTGTACATGCAGCATTAAAGCACATTGCTGCCAGAGGTGCAACTCCACCTCCAACTTTGCCAACAGCAGCCCTGGAACAAGAGTTCCAGTCTAGCCAATGTCAATTTTGTGCATATTGGATGTCTATTGTCAGCATGTTAAAGGGACACTATAGGCACCCAGACCACTTCATCTCAATGAAGTGGTCTAGGTACAGTGCCCCTACTGTAAACATTGAAGGACTCTTTAGGTCCCCCCCACCCTCATTGCCCCCCTCCCGCCAGACTGAAGGGGTTAAACACTCACCTTTTTCCAGCACTGGGGAACTCTCCCATCAGCTTTGAATGCACAGCAAGAGCTGCGCATTCATTCAAATAGTCCATAGGAAAGCATTTCTCAATTTTCACAGTGAGAAGCGCCTCTAGCGGCTGTCAATGAGACAGCTACTAAATGCTGGATTAACCCTATTGTAAACATAGCGGTTTCTCTGAAACTGCTATGTTTACAGCTGCAGGGTTAACACTAGATGGACCTGGCACTAAGACCACTTCATTGAGCTGAAGTGGTCTGGGTGCCTATAGTGGTCCTTTAAGTCCACATACTGTTTATAAAGATAAAATTATTTGTGGACTACCCAACTTGTAGTGTTTGAGTTTCAATAAAATGCTAAACCTGTGAGGTATATCAGAAGGGACTTCTGGTAAGATGATAAAACTTCACAAAAGGCAAAGCTTTTGCTATTACATTTTGTTAGTTTCCGCAGCCGCCTTGTGTAGCAATGCTAGCGGGGGCTCTGGAAACTTGGGGACCTGGACCAATTCCAGCGGCAGGAAGCACAGTTGTGCTTCAGCCATCTCTAAACACAGCGCCTAGTGAGTGACGCGTGAGGTCACTATGAAGTGAGCCGCAAGGTAGGAGGTGGTCAGAGGTTTCAGCTCCATGCTGCTGCCTTGTGCCAGTGGATGCCAGTAACCCCTCTCCCAGCCAGCCAGCCAGCAGGAGGAGACCCCCCTCACACAGTAGGAGAAAAAATAAAGAAGAAATTAGAATAAAATAGCCACAGGTGGATGGAAGGACAGGAATATGGAGAGAAAGGAACACTGATATGGAAATAAATGGAGCTGGATGGAGACAGGAGATAGCAAGGAATAATAGAAATGGTTTCTACATTCTGGCAGCTAAATCCCCCCCTCTCCCCTGCCATCAATGCTCTCCCAGGCAGCCATGTGCCAACCCACGTGTCTCCTCCCATCACCCCCTCCTCTTACCTACTTCCTGTTTGCTGCGCTCAGCTCCCCGCTCTGCTCACTCAAATAGGAGCAGCCCCGCCCCCTTCCTTCTACTGCCGCGGGGCATGATGGGTGAGAACACCCGGCGGCCATGATGGATTAGGGCAAGCCTCTATAGGAGCCTTGCCGGCCGGAGGATGAGGGCAGGTGGAGCAGTAGCTGTGTTATTGATTAGTAAAAGCCGGGTTATTGATTAGTAAAGGAGCAGAGCCCCATCCTTGCTGTGAATGAAATCAGCAAAATGTACTCTGTCCACGTCACAGTATAGTGACCGGAGTGACGTCATACGAGCGCGACACGTGGCAGCTGAAGAATGGGCGGGGTTTCATGACCCTCCTCACATGGCTGCATTTTCTGACCTGGGGGGGCGGGTAAAGCAATATACAGGATGAAGGGAGGAGACAGGGAGGAATGCAGTTTGGGTTTTGGGAGATTCTCCATGCTTAGTTACTGGTTGCCCACCTTGTGAGTAAGGCATGTTTTGAAAAACACTCCAGGGCGCTGTAGTGGTTATGGTGCCAGGAAAGCCTTGGCATGGCCCCCATTATAAATAGTCAAACAATTAGCAAGCGGTGTGATAACTTACTAGGAATACACTGATAACCTCTTCCATTGACAGACCGAAGCTCACAGCTTACCTAACCATGCCATGCTGTGCAGAGAGAGCTCATCACCTGATCCTTTGCCAATTAGCTAATCCCTGCACTGCTGGTCTAGTGCATGGCAGAGAGCTTTTTCTGTCATGATTCCCTTTTATTCCAAATGTTGTGTCCTTAAGGGGTTAAAGGGACACTATAGTCACCAAAACAACTTTAGCTTAATGAAGCAGTTTTGGTGTATATATAACGCCCCTGCAGCCTCACTGCTCAATTATCTGCCATTTAGGAGTTAAATAACGTTGTTTATGAACCCTAGTCACATCTCCCTGCATGTGACTTGCACAGCCTTCCTAAACACTTCCTGTAAAGAGTCATCTAATGTTTATCCTTCCTTTATTGCAAGGTCTGTTTAATTTAAATTTCTTATCCCCTGCTATGGCAATAGCTTGCTAGACCCTGCAGGAACCTCCTGTATGTGATTAAAGTTCAATTTACAGAGCAAGAGATAACATTGTTTAAAGGGACACTATAGTCACCAGAACAACTACAGCTTATTGAATTTGTTCTGGTGAGTAGAATCATTACCTTCAGGCTTTTTGCTGTAAACACTGTCTTTTCAGAGAAAATGCAGTGTTTACATTACAGCCTAGTGATAACTTCACTGGACACTCCTGAGATAGCTGTTAGAGATCCTTTATGGGTCATGGCTGCCTACAATGCATCCAAACATTCAGTATCTCCTCTCTCTGCATGCAGACACTGAACTTTCCTCATAGAGATTCATTGATTCAATTCATCTATATGAGGAGATGCTGATTGGCCAGGGCTGTGTTTGAATCATGCTGGCTCTTGTCAGTATATTTATATCGGCAGACATTTTGTGTTAAGAAAGAAATGAAAAGTGTATACTGCCAGTCACTTTCAGAATAGAGGTGACTCCATTTTTGTATTACGAGGCTAAGACAGACACAAGATCTCTTTCTATCACTCTATTCATCCAAGTCTGAGCAAAGGAATGCGTTATGTAAACAAGTGATAAAGCATGATGTTTAACAGTAAAAATGGGGGGATGGAATACTAACCCAGAGACAAATGTATACATATATATATACACACACACTATCCACCTATAATTACTATTATCATATATAATTAGTATTATGTTAATAATATAGACTATTCATGGATAAATATCAATGAGGAAATATTATATTATTTAATAATGTTAGTGGAATAGAAATAATATTAAAGGACCACTCTAGGCACCCAGACCACTTCAGCTTAATGAAGTGGTCTGGGTGCCAGGACCAGCTAGGGTTAACCCATTTTTTTTATAAACATAGCAGTTTCAGAGAAACTGCTATGTTTATCAATGGGTTAAGCCTTCCCCCAAATCCTCTAGTGGCTGTCTCATTGACAGCCACTAGAGGCGCTTGCGTGCTTCTCACTGTGATTTTTCACAGTGAGAGCACGCCAGCGTCCATAGGAAAGCATTGTAAATGCTTTCCTATGAGACCGGCTGAATGCGCGCGCAGCTCTTGCCGCGCGTGCGCATTCAGCCGGCGGGGCGTAACGGAGGCGGAGAGGAGGAGGAGAGCTCTCCGCCCAGCGCTGGAAAAAGGTAAGTTTTTACCCCTTTCCCCTTCCAGAGCCGGGCGGGAGGGGGTCCCTGAGGGTGGGGGCACCCTCAGGGCACTATAGTGCCAGGAAAACGAGTATGTTTTCCTGGCACTATAGTGGTCCTTTAAACACAGCTTCACACAAGAAAACTAGACACCAATGACAGATAAAAAAAATATATATATATATATAACTAACAAAATCTTACAAAGTCCCATTGTAAGAAAAAGGGTGGAATTAAAGGGACACTCCAGGCACCCAGACCACTTCTGCCCATTGGAGTGGTCTGAGTGCCAACTCCCACTACCTTTAACCCTGCAACTGTAATTATTGCAGTTTTCATAAACTGCAATAATTACCTTGCAGGGTTAACTCCTGCTCTATTGGCTGTCTGCTAGATAGCCACTAGAGAGCACTTCTGGGATTCTAGCACAGGTTTTCGTTGCTAGAGCATCGCTGGACGTCCTCACACTATGTGAGGACCTCCAGCGTTGTTAAAATCCCAATAGGGAAGCATTGAAAAACTGTGTGCATGCGCATTAGGTCTCCCCAGCCGGTGGACGTGATGAAGGGGAGGAGCGGCGGCGGAGGAAGAAGCAGCGACGTAACCCATGGCAACGCTCTGACGGCTGCTGGTGTCGCGAGATTTACACTGGAGCTGAGCTGAACGGAGCGGAGGTGAACGAAGCTGCTGCAAAAGGTAAGTAACAGCTTGCCCCCAAGCTCGACGGTCCTGGTCTGTATTATGGCAATGTAAGTTGCCATAATACAGACCTTGACTCGAGTATAAGCTGAGGGTGGCTTTTTCAGCACAAAAAATGTGCCGAAAAACTCGGCTTATACTCGAGTATATACGGCATTCACCGATTGTCACGGATGTTACATATTATTATTATTTTTATAATTAATTTGTGATTTACTGTGTGAAGTAAAAATCCTCTAATGAGCTTCCTCTAGGATCTAAGAGAATTAAAAATTGTGAGTAATTCTCAGCTTTATTATTCGGGGAACCGCGCCACGTTATCAATTTTGATATAATACAAATTATTAAATTCATTTTTGATAATTTTTATGAAAATATTATTTTTATATTTATCACCCCATAAATATCCTCACACTCTGCCCCTGATCTGCCTCTTTGTCAGTCTCAGCTAATCCTATGGGGAAACACTGTGATTGGATCAGGCCACCACTTCTGATGTCAGCAGACAGCTTGTTTTTTTGAGGAAAACAGCATGCAGATTTACAGCTTCTGGCTTGAATACAGTAAGATTTTGCTATATTTATGGAGGCATGAGGGGCCCAGGGGAGCTAGATGGTGGTTGTAACACTATAGGATCAGGAATACATTAAGGTAAATTACATCTGATTAAACGTGAAACCATTTTTTTTCATGCAGGCTGTGTCAATCAGAGCCAGGGGAAGTGATTTAACTCCTAAATGGCAGTGAAATGAGCAGTATAACCTGAGAGGCATGAACTATACACTAAAACTGCTTCATTAAGCTAAAGTTTTTTAGGTGACTATAGTGTCCCTTTAAGTAAATAGGAGAGCTTTTGCAGGCAGTTAGTAACGAGGCTGAATTAGATTAATGGGAGTTTTAGGGGCGCTGCATGTGGTTATTAAAGTCAGTGTGGAGTGAATGAGGTCACTGGGACGTGTCAGTATTTTGTTAGTGTGGTAGTAGGAGAATGGATGAAATTAGTGGGAGCTTGGTGTGGATGCGAGTACTGGAATTAATGCTCAGGTCTTTATGTTTTTTGCACAATAAATAAATAAATGTGTTGCAGAATGCGATACCATACGCCTGCCTCCTTAACCATGCTCCCCTCGCCAGATAAGTCTTTCTCGTCAAACCCATTGTAACGGCACCCCCAGGCATAAAAGGGTTAAACAGCCGTTTAGTAGATCTTCCCTTCCAGAGACACAGGCACAGCTACTGCAGAACACCAAACTGGATACAAGGGAATGCTCCAAACTCCCGAACTGGAACCTTACGAATAGCTGCTAGCAGCTGAACAGGAAAAGCACCCAAGCGGCTTACACTCCTGGCAATCAGTCTCTAACAGCATACAGTAAATCACCCCCAAGAACGAGACAAAGCTCCGTGTTGAGGGTCAAGCAGTGAACAGCCAGAGCTGTGGGTTTATTGTTCTTATATACACATTAGTACCACCCACAGGGTTTTGGAACACAACCAATAAACATATACAATACACTCAGACACGGCCACACAAAATCCTCCCCTCTGCCTGTGATACAATTACCTTACACAATGGGTAATTAGCACAAGCAGAGAAATACAATTTTTCCACATTATTCATAACGTGAAAAGTATGCATCACATTCACATAAAACCATATGTCAAAATCATCCAAATTGGTCCAGTGGTTCAAAAGATAGATCGTAGTCCTTTGTGACCAAAGGAAGCATGGCTTTTCTGCCCAAAACCAGTTCCACAGAGTCTTCTATCCTGGAGATAATTGGGAAGTAATCCAATTATCTCCAAAGACAGAGGCAAAACTCCATTGAACACATGGCAGCAAAAGACAATAAAACATATAAAAACATATAACTGTGCAGCCATTGCACAAAACAGGTACATTCAACATATCCCCAGATAGCTCAGATCTGAGCGCACATTATTACTGAATGGCGCTCAGAGCACACACATACAGTTCAATTGCCATGGAGCCAAAGTCTTTCCCATAGTCTTTCATTATACGAATGGGCTCCATGGCATAGCTATCTGTGGTATCACCGCTCAAACAGGGCAAGCACCAAATGACCTGGCTTTCATGTCTTTGCAGGGGAAAATCAAGCCTTTTAACACAGAGCCATAATCCAAAGGCAACAGGTGAGCAACCAGGCTTCTCCAATGCAATGTGGCGAGATTGGTCTCGTCACATCTCTCCCCTTTTCCAAACAGACTAACAGGGTATCTGACCTCCTGCCGGTAAGTGCCCTTGTTAGTCCAGCAGCCCACCCACAACACACAACAGTAATACAGCCCACCCACAATAAATGGTTACTACACCTGGGTAGAGGAGAACTTTGTCCATGTTCAGGTGCCTCACCACGGCTGTGTGGGTGACTGGTAAGATGACTTGGTGGGTTGCTGAGTGGGCAGAGACCAGTGGTACTCTGCCCTGGTGCCAGCGCTACCACGGGAGTAGCCTGGTTGAAGCCTGGTTGTTGGAGGGGGAGACTGACTGTCTCCCCTTTGGTTACACCGCTCGGTTGCTGGAGGGGGAGAGCGACTGTCTCCCCTTTGGCTAAACAGCCTTGTCGCTGGGGGGGCAGAACCGACCGTCCCTACCCACTGTGCTGTAAGTGCAGAGACCATGGTCCCATCTGCACGGTTGTGGGGTTTACTGTCCCCCCCTGGTACGTTAAGCTGCCGCTGGGGAGAGGGGGTAACAAGCTCCTCTCCCATATATACTTCCAGCCGCGGGGGAGGGAGACCGAATGTCTCTGCTCCCAATACAGAGTCCTGCTGCTGGGGAAAGGAGACTGGGCTCTCTTTTCCCTGTAGGACACTCTGCCGCTGGGGAATAGAGACTGGGCTCCCAATTCCCTGCTGTATCTCCCGCTGGGGAATGGAGACTGGGCTCCCAATTCCCAATGACTCATGCTGCCGCTGGGGAATGGAGACTGGGCTCCCAATTCCCTGTAATTCACACTGCCGCTGGGGATCTGAGCCGACTGCCCAGCATCCCTGTAGCTCACCCTGCCACTGGGGAGGGAGGACTCTGCTCTCCTTTCCCTGCAAGGTACACTGCCGCTGGGGGACAGGATCAACTATCTCTGTCCCCTGAAACTCAGCCTGCCGCTGGGGAATGGAGCTTGGGCTCCCAATTCCCTGCAATATCTCCCGCTGGGGAATGGAGACTGGGCTCCCAATTCCCAATAACTCATACTGCCGCTGGGGAATGGAGACCGGGCTCCCAATTCCCTGCCATTCACACTGCCGCTGGGGATCTGAGCCGACGGCCCAGTATCCCTGTAGCTCACCCTGCAACTGGGGAGGGAGGACGCTGCTCTCCTCTCCCTGCAAGGTACACTGCCGCTGGGGGACAGGACCAACTGTCTCTGCCCCCTGTAACTCAGCCTGCCGCTGGGGAATGGAGACTGGGTCTGTCACCTTACAGCCATTGCACAAAACAGGTACATATCCCCAGATAGCTCAGATCTGAGCGCACATTATTACTGAATGGCGCTCAGAGCACACACATACAGTTCAATTGCCATAGAGCCAAAGTCTTTCCCATAGTCTTTCATTATACGAATGGGCTCCATGGCATAGCTATCTGGGGTATCACCGCTCAAACAGGGCAAGCACCAAATGACCCGGCTTTCATGTCTTTGCAGGGGAAAATCAAGCCTTTTAACATGGGGCCATAATCCAAAGGCAACAGGCGAGCAACCAGGCTTCTCCAATGCAATGTGGCGAGATTGGTCTCGTCACACCCATTTATACAGTTATCCACCGAGAGATCTGAACTATAATGAAACCTGCATTAGGAGCAGAGGACCGTTGGTTTCTTTATAGTTCAGATCTCTCTGGTCCGTTGGTAGAATCGTGCAGGGGTAGTGGTAGAATCGTGCAGGGGTGGCACTACTTCGACTACTACCACCCTATGTTATCATTCCCTTCCATCAATGTGCTCCTTTCACTATAATTCATTCCTTTCTTTGTGTCCTTTTCCCTCTGACTCGCAGTCATCTTTCCTTATATTCCCATCACTCCAATTTCCCCCGCCCTACATTGTCATCACCCTATGTCCTCTCATCAATCTATTCCACCCATTTCCTCTCCTTCAACCACGCCAATCCATCACTCTCTTTCCTATCACTCTAATTCAGGCTTCCCTAAAGTCCGGCCCTCCAGATGTTGCTGAACTACAACTCTCATGATTCTCAGCCTATCTATTTCATTCATAGAATCAAGGGAGTTGTAGTTCAGCAACATCTGGAGGGCCAGAGTTTGAGGAAGCTTGCTCTAATGCATCCTTTGCTACTTTCCTATTACTCCTAGGCATCTCTATTTACCTTCACTCCATTCACCTTCACTGTCCACTCATCACTCTTATTCACCCGTCCTTAACCTCCTCTCTCTCCCTTTCTATTCTACCATCACTGACAGCCATCCCCATGCATCCTTTACTGCCATCTGTCTCTATGCTCCCATTACTCTAACGTTCCCTCTCTATCCTCCATCACTTCCGTCTATCCTTATGCTCCTTCCCATCACCCCCTCTTTCCTTTCATTATGCTTACCCAACTCTCCTTCTACTCATGCCTATTAGCACAACTACCACATGCCATCACACCACATCCAGCAAACCCCCACACACAATCATACTCATCCAATCACACATACACCCGCACTCAAAACACTCAGCAACCCACCACTCACTAACAACACTGCACATTATTGGTATTGAGCTCGGCGATGCACTTAAACATTATACATTACTGTTAGATGTATGGATGGGCTCTGTGATACATTCCTACATTCCTGGTTGCTTTTTATTACGTTTTATTTTTTCTTTATAATTATCTATACTGCATTATGATTGTCTTGTATTTTGAATACTTTGTGATTTTACAATAATATTATTAAACATTAAGTTTTTCCTACCACCATAGGTGTGAGCTACTCCTTTTTTGTTCTTTGAATGTGTACAGATACGATCAAATTTCCTCTTAGGAATATCTATTCTCTTTACCCCAAGATAATGCAGGTTCAGGCTACACACACTCATCCTTGACCAACAGAGAATGCTTGCACTAGAGAAATAGATCATGTTTTCATTGTCTAGATTGCTCTGGTGGTGTCTTTCTCTACTTTCCTAAACACCTATTAACACAATAAATACATGGTGTTCTTTGCAGGATATAGCACATTGCAATGACCTTTTGAAGAAAGGACACCAAGATCTGAAAATTGAAGTAAAGGCACTAGTACATTAGGGCAGTGTGGAGATTCCACATAGCAGCCAACTTTGAGACCAACTTATTCATGAGCACATCCAGGTATGTTAGTTGTTGGTGATCCTGATATTTGACCTATTAACATACATATGTAAAAATGTCCAGGATACTGACGGTAATGCATGTGCATTATTATCATGCTTAAAGGAACACTATAGTGCCAGTAAAACAAACCTGTTTTCCTGGCACTATAAGGTTATTAGGTCCCCCCTTCCCACTGGGCTGAAGGGGTTTGTAACCGCAGCCGGTTCCCTTATTAACCACTATAACGTCTTAAAGCATACAACTTAGCAGGGCTAACCATACAGATATCTTTAGCCATAATGTTATATAGTTAGCTAGAGATCCTCTATTTAAAATATATAAATAATTGAGAATACAATATAAAAAAAATCTTGGAAGCAATAAAGTTTTGTCTTTTAGATGTTTTATTAAATAAAAATATAAATATAGACATATAAAATCCATTACAATAATTTATAGCAGAGAGTTTACAAGATTTAACTATATGCTTAATCATATCATTAATAGATTAACACACCCTCCTGAACATGTCATCATTATAAGATGGAGCAGAGTCTCCAAATCTCTCCAGGTGTTAACATTTAAAAGGTACACATATTTATACCTTTGGTGTCTTCATTTTAGGGTTACCGTCGTTCATATATGAAAAAGTAACTTATTTTATTTTTGTTCTTTCCTGGGACCTTCCTTAACTTGGCAAAAATACAAGGCCATAACTAAAACTTAAGGGTGCACACGTCATGGGAAATTCCCTGACTTAGGACAAGATGGCATCTTAAAGTCCGAACATCTTTATCTATTTAGGGTTAACGCAGTATATTATGTACTAAAAGAGTCGTAACTAGCCTTGAAGCTTGTTTATGCATGCACTGAAAGTGGGTAAAAGATTATTGATTTACGGAACATGTATGAAAAACAATATGTTCCATTTCTAACACCTTGTCAGTTTGCAATATCTCTTAAAGACAATGTACACAGTTTGAGAAATACAATATTTGCAGTTGCCCATAACAGGTTAAAACCCCTTCAGCCACTCACCTTAATCCAGTGCTGGGCTCCCTCGGTGCTGGTCACCCTTTCCTCCCCCTGCTGACGTCAGCTCCCGAGTGGAGCCGAAGGCGGATGCGCGGCCAGATCCACACGCGCATTCAAACCGCCCACAAGAAAGCATTACTCAATGCTTTCCTATGAGGATCTGAACTCACGCTGCGTGAGTTCAATGCAATTTTCTCACTGAGAATCGCGGAAGCACCTCTAGTGGCTGTTAGGGAGACAGCCACTAAAGGCTGGATTAACCCTGCAATGTAAACATAGCAGTTTCTCTGAAACTGCTGTTTTCAGTTGCAGGGTTAAAACTAGGGGGACCTGGCACCCAGACCACTTCATTGAGTTGAATTGGTCTAGGTGCCTATAGTGGTCCTTTAATAATGTGATGTTGCAAACTAACCACAGTTTTTTCTATTACTCATTCTTACTATACTTAAAGGGAAACTCCAGTGCCAGGAAAACAATCAGTTTTCCTGGCACTGCAGGTCCCCTCTCCCTCCCACCCCCAATCCCCGGTTGCTGAAGGGGTGAAAACCCCTTCAGTGACTTACCAGAGGCAACATGTCCCACGTCGCTGCTTCTCCCTCCACCGCCGCTCCTCCTCTGCATTACTGTGCTATGCAGGAGGAAGTGCCCTCTTGTAGACAGCCACTTCAGGTGGAGTTAACCCTGCAAGGTAATTATTGCAGTTTATAACAAACTGAAATAATTACACTTACAGGGTTAAGAGTAGTGGGAGTTGGCACCCAGACCACTCCAATGGGCAGAAGTGGTCTGGGTGCCTGGAGTGTCCCTTTAAAATGAAGTTTTGTGTCTTTTTACTGCCTCAATAAAACAAAGATTTGAAAAAATAATAATGTATTATTATTCCAATGTATGTATAATCTTTTGACTTCTAGTAAAATGGCTTAAAGGACCACTCTAGGCACCCAGACCACTTCAGCTTTATGAAGTGGTCTGGGTGCCAGGTCCCTCTAGGATTAACCCTTTTTTTTTATAAACATAGCAGTTTCAGAGAAACTGCTATGTTTATACTGAGGGTTAATCCAGCCTCCAGAGCCTCTAATGGCTGTCTCATTGACAGCCGCTAGAGGCGCTTGTGTGCTTCTCACTGTGAAAATCACAGTGAGAGCACGCAAGCGTCCATAGGAAAGCATTGTAAATGCTTTCCTATGCGACCGGCTGAATGCGCGCGCGGCTCCTGCCGCGCATGCGCATTCAGCCGATGATGTCGCGAGCAAGGAGGAGAGGAGGAGTACAGCTTCCCGCCCGGTGCTGGAGAAAGGTAAGTGTTAAACCCCTTCCTCTCTCCAGAGCCCGGCGGGAGGGGGTCCCTGAGGGTGGGGGCACCCTCAGGGCACTATAGTGCCAGGAAAACGAGTATGTTTTCCTGGCACTATAGTGGTCCTTTAACATAGGTAATATATACATATATTCCGGTGTGCCATACTAAACTTACAACATGATCAGACTTGTGTGGATTTCTTAATAAACACTTTAGATTTATTGATTTACTTAAAACAAAATGAAAATATAAGTGTGAAGAAATCCCTCTTTATGTTCAGTATTTCTCCCCTGTTCATTCTGTAGATGTAACTACCGAACAGAGACCACCCCCCTGGCTCGTTAAACTTCAAAGAATGCCTCAATTGAACCCTCTACTTGTGCGGCCGTTTGTACTACCGAACGCCACATGGCTGAGAATACGGCGGCCATCTTTTTTTTTATGCGAACAAAGGCAGCGGGACTTGGTCGTCGAGTGTCTGGAACTAAAATCGGACACTCGACTTCCCGAACACGGGTCTCAACATACGAACGCTGAATCTTCATTTCCCGAACAGCTAGAAGAGTGCTGTTCGGTACTTTTGTTCATTCGAATGAGGGGAACAATCGCTGCTAAGAGCCAGGGGAAACTGTTCGTGGGATTATTCGGTTTTTGCTACTTAACAAAATAGACTGGCAAAACTACCCACACTCATGGAACTGCTTTGGGCAGCCACCTCGCGGTTAGCTGGTCACAAAAGACTTCCATCATTTTTGAGAACCCCTGAACCGATCTGGGTGAAATTTGAATATGTTGGTCACCCAGATTGGAGCTATCAGGGGACATTGTTTGTGGGGATACCATATGCCTAAAGGGGTGTTCTAAATATTGGGAAAAATTGTTTCTGCCTGGAGATAAACAAGTTATTACTTTATAAGACTTGATTATCTCCAGGACTAGAGAAGGGAATTGTATGTTTGTGCTGTGTTTTACGTTTTTCCTGTAAATGATTGGTTGTACTGTGTCCCTCCCTGTGGGTTGTCCCCTTGCATGGGGACTTGCATAAAAGCCAGTGTGTGATCATTAAAAGCCAGTTCTGTTGCACCCTTCTTCTAGACTTCGGCTGATGTTTGGGGATTCGTATGCTTTACTAAGGGAATCATCTTGTAAAGCTATTGTATTCGTATGGATTTCGTTTATTTCAACTACCGAACGGAGAGCTATAATCACTGATGTTCTGGGTGTTCGGGAGGAAACTACCGAATGAGGATTGGATATCCTAGGTTTGCTTACAATAAGTGTTTCACAGCTTCTGTGAAATGGTTGACTACTTAGGTTGTGCTTGACCTTCATTCAGAGTGCAAGTACTGTGCTCTTGATAGTGCCTCCGTCTCATTTTACATATACTGTAGTAAATACCCAACTATAAACACCACAAAGGTAGCTTGAAACTTGAATACCTTACAATGGCCTTGCTGCTGATACAGCATTTCTGTTAAAGGAGCAATATAGGGTCAGGAACACAAACATGTATTCCTGACCCTATAGTGTTAACACCACCATCTAGCCCCCCTAATGCCTCCCTAGGTGTAGCAAAATCTTACTTGTTTTTAAGCCTGAAGCTGTAGCTCTGCATGCTGTTTGTCTATGTGGCAAACCTAGCCACTCGGACTATAACTGGACACTATGCCTTTAAGGGTTGCCTGTAGGTCTGAAGAGATATGCGTTTTAACCTGTATGTGTCTGCTTCATGTATTCCCTGCATTGCCTGTACCTATCTGTTCCGCCGAATGCAAATGGCGGTTTGTATGGGGATTCTCGTTCGTTTCACGAACGGCACTTTGGAGGGCCGTTCGTGAAGCGAATGCGATACCCCCTAATAGCCCACACACTCAGAGGCGTGTGGCGCTAGTTAACCGATTGCAACATTGTTGCAATCGGTTATTAGAGGCTCTCCTGGGTGGCCGTCGTTCGACTACCGACCATGCGGCGGTCGGCCATCTTGGATCCTTTGTTCCCTCAGCGGGGTTATGTCGTCGAGCGCCTGGTACTAAAAATGGCTACTCGACGGCATGAGCCCCGCTGAGCCTCCAGGACGTTCGTGAGTTTCGGGACGTTCGGGAGTTTGTTCCCTAATAGCAATCGGTTCTTTTTGTATGTTTTATCTGAATTGTGTTGTTCGTGCGGCGTTCGGTTATTTTAGCAGGGATCTGAGCGGTAATCTCACGAATGATACCCTCAGACCCCAGCTATCTACCGAACGTCCATTCGTGTAAATCCACTATATATTCACCAAGTTATTGATTTTTATGTGAATTATCGGTTCTGCTGCACGAGGGGATAATCCACTTAACGGTGCATTCTGGGAAGATTATCCCTCTCGTGCAGCGGTGCCTGATGGGAGAAATATGCTGTAAGGTAAGTCCCCCATGTAGTCCCCTCCTGTACAACCCCTGTAATGTCAGTAAGGAAACCCCTTGCATGGGGAACTGCATAAATACTGTGACCTGTGATTGAAACCTCAGTTGACTCCCAGCCTATGTGTCGTCTAGTTCTTGGGAAGGAAGGGTTACTGCAGTGCTGTTTGGATTATTGTATGCTGATTCCCTGGATTATCCTTTGTTGTTCCTGTTACCCAGCGGAGATATTGTGGATTATACTGCCTCTCCGCTACAGTCTAAGACTAGCAAGCTGTCTGCTGACATAATCAGAAGTTGTTGCGTGAGCCAATAACAATGCTTCCCTATAGGATTGGCTGAGATTGTCAAGGAGGCAGATCAGGGGCAGAGCCAGAACAATTCAAACACAGCCCTGGCCAATCAGCATCTCCTCATAGAGATGAATTTAATCAATGAATCTCCAAGAGGAAAGTTCAGTGTCTGCATGCAGAGGATGGAGACACTAAATGGCAGTCACAATGTGCAGCACTGCCCCTAGAAAGCATCTCTAACAGCCATCTGAGGAGTGGCCAGTGAAGTTATCACTAAGCTGTAATGGTAACACTGCATTTTCTCTGAAAAGACAGTGTTTACTGCAAAAAGCCAGAAGGGAATGATTAAACTCACCAGAACAAATACAATAAGCTGTAGTAGTTCTGGTGACTATAGTGTCCCTTTAAACATTTTACAAACTGCAGGAGACATTATGAGTTGGCTTGACAAGACTTCTAAGCTGTGAAATTGTTATACTCCTTTCTGTTGCCTTATATACCTCTGGATGAAGAAATTAAGATATATTTTCACTAGACTTATAACCCTACTGGGGATATTTGTATACATTTTCCTACATTTGCCATTTAATAAATATCATCACCAGTGATCCTTTAAGACAGACCATCTATGGATAGTTATATGTTATTTCTTGGAAAAGGGTGACTGTGGCAAACTCCCCTTTTCATGTGAGTTTGCCACAAGCTCCTGGAGGAGCCTGCTTGCCAGCCTCCTGCCCATGGACTATGGGCCCGGTAATATACACTGTAAAAAGTCTCCATTTATGTATTTGGATTATATGGTTCAGGAACCAAACAGACGCACGAACCAGAGACCACCCTGGAGCTTGTTAAGCTTTATGGATGTATTGTAACGATCCTAACTGCAGTGTTCGTCTGGGTGGCCGCATTTCCTGTGGATGACTAAGAGGTAGTGGACATCTTGTTCACATGAACGCAGACAGCGGTGTTTGGTTATCGAGTTCATGGAACTAAAATCAGACAGTGAAAGTCCCGAACACCGCTGGACTTCCATGACCGCCTGCGTTCAGTTTTTATACAACTTAGAACACTGTTTGGTGGGATCGTTCATCTGGATGAAGGGAAACAAGCTCCAGGGTAAGAATATTGACTATGTTCGGTAGTTTGTTCGATTTAAAACTACTGAACTCGACCGACTGCCTGTCCTGATTCTATGGAACTGTTTTGGGCAGAAGCCTCGTGTCCGGTCGGTCACATTAAGACTTTTAGGGAAATCCCGAACGCCTGAACCGATCTGGGTGATTTTTGGATATGTTGGTCATCCAGATCAGGGCTATCAGGGGATGTTACTTTTAGGGGGGGGGAGGGTATGTATTTTTAAGGTACTTTTGGGGTGTTTGTGAAATATGTGTTTTCTGTGCCTGGAGAGAATTGAGTTTTGTACAGTTCTTTACTCAATTATGGTGTTTTCTGTGGGAGTGTCATGAACAGCATTTGCCAAACGCTCAACATACAAGTGCCCAAAATTCCACCTCTCTCCTTGATATCTTGTAAGATGTTTATGAAAAGGATAAATTGTGACCAGTAGCAGATGTATACATTTGTGTCAATCAAATAGCAAAAGATAAACATGGTTTTGTAATACCTTTTATTAAGATTGGGGTTTAAATTGTACAAAAAAAAAATATTTTTATTTTTCAAATGTCTGGCCATAATGCTATTACATATCTATATATACATTTTCTTCTGTGTGTAAGTTAGAAATGTCAGTATTCACTACACTTACGTTTTCTTCTTACGGTTTATTCTGCTTAAAATTACTAGACAAGGAAAGCCATGTCAGTTATTGATACCATTCCATCTGTTACTTATGCTCAGTAGACACCGATGTCTAATGTGAATCTGTGAACAGAATATGTAATATTCTACAATATGGAATGCAACTAAGCATGCTTAGCTAGGTAGCCAAATCTAATCTGGGTGGGTGCCTACTTGTGCTCCCTCAAACATGAGATACTCAGCTGTTACATTCATTGTAAGTATTAAAGATTTGTCATTTTCTCCTTTTTATTTTTTAAAATGATGTTTTTCGTCAATTTTTTTTAATCTATGCATTGTGACAATGTCCTGCTCCTAAAACAATATTGCTTTATTAAGTCCTGTCTTTGGTAAAGAATCATGTTACCTGAAGAGATGCATATGATAGTATTTTTGATTACTAGCAGGGTTATTCATTAAAGGGAGAATTACAGAGAATTTAAAGTAATTAGAAGGCCAGAGTAGCCATACTGAAAGCATTGCTGATTGGGAGAATTTTTCTGTTTCAGGTATTTTGACCTTAAATTTGAAATTCACTTTTAATTACCCAAATTATCATCTTAGTGAATAACCTTGGTAATGTATTCTGCTAGGAAAACCAATCTGCCTTGCCTTGATATTTAAAAGGTAATAGTGGCTGGTGTGAAGTAGGATTTTAGTAATCATCATTTTCAGCATAGTGTAGACAAACAAACAATGATTGTTTTAACCCCTGTATCTCCCGAAGCAATTCACAAGCATGCTTGGAGTAGTGTGCACCCTAACAGCGACAAATGGATATTACACTGACTATTAATATACAATCCAGAGTGGATTACTCTCAGGATACCAAATTTAAAAACTGCTGATGGGATTGGAAGAAGGGAGGGCTTCCCTCAGTATAGGAGGGAAAACAATTGAAGGAGTTATGTCTGTCACCAGCATCCAGTGTGCGCTGACGACAGACGTATTTTATGCACAGAATTGACACCAGGCACGGTGTGTGAACGTACATTTTCTGAAATGTGTGTAAATGTATGGAGGCTTTTGTTTATAATACTGATGTTTGAATGCATGGGTCAGTAAATGTATAGTTTTTGCATTTAAATGCAAGGGTGTGTTTGTGTGGGATTCCCCACAGCAATCTTTTGTACAGTAGAAATTATATGCAGTACCAGAGAAGCTAGGAAGGTCTCCAAAGCAGCGGTGTCCAAATTCTCATGATGAGCGGCAGCCATCTGGGGCAATAGTGAGGTCACCCTGGCTGCAATGCCCGTAGTTCTACCCCTAGTCACCTTGGTTTAATGCCTCACATATTCCACCTACTGATTGCAATTAATCTCCATATATTTATTTCAGAATCATAGCCAGCATCAACCTTCCTACTCTCCTGTTAAATGTAAAACTTTAACAAAAGGACCTCATATTTAAGTATACTGGTCTCTTAATTTTTAATTTACTGCCAGGTGCAAGAATAATAATACAAAAAAAAGAAAAAAATCTATTCTCAGGGGTGTGCATATGTTATCAGGTGCTCTATGGAAAGCCCCATCTACTAGTTTTGACACTAATGTTCAGCGGCAAAGAAACATAAATTAAGGAAAACAGCTGGGGTTCTAATGCAAACTTTAGTTTTAAAGTTTACATGGCAGTATTTACAAATGTCAAAGTGTTAACTAATTGTATTTACACATTTTCCACAAGAATTAGTCAACTAAAAACATCCTAACTAGAAATTTACACAAATTATTATTATTATATTTATACAGCACCAACAAATTCCGTAGCACTTTACAATGGGTGGACTAAGAAACATGTAATAGTAACCAGATAAGTTTGACGCACAGGAACAGAGGGGTTGAGGGCCCTGCCCAGTGAGCTTACATGTAGACGGAGTGGGGTAAAGTGACACAAAAAGGTAAGGGAAGTATTAGTGAAGTAGATTGGTAGAATAGTATTTAATGAAGACTAAGTGTGGTTTTTTTTTTTTTGGAGCCATTAACAGTTTAATTGATATGCTACTGTGAAAAAGTGAGTTTTTAAATGATTTTTTGAAGGAGTGGAGACTGGGTGAGTGTCTAACGGAAAAGACAAGGGAGTTCCATAGGAGCCCTAGAGATAGACTGGATATGAGGGGTGAAGGACAAGTCAGAGTCAAAGAGAACAGCTAGGCAGCCTGCATGGTGGAGCTGATGGTAGCACCATTAAAGGACCACTATAGTGCCAGGAAAACATTTGTTTTCCTGGCACTATAGTGCCCTGAGGGTGCCCCCACCCTCAGGGTCCCCCTCCCACCGGGCTCTGGGGAGAGGAAGGGGTTAAACTTACCTCTTTCTCCAGCGCCGGGCGGGGAGCTCTCCTCCCCCTCTCCTGTCACTGGCTGAATGCGCATGCGCGGCAAGAGGCGTGCGCGCATTCAGCCAGTCCATAGGAAAGCATTCACAATGCTTTCCTATGGATGCTGGTGTCTTTTCACTGTGAAAATAACAGTGAGAAGCACGCAAGCGCCTCTAGCAGCTGTCAAGAGACAACCACTGGAGGCTGGATTAACCTTAATATAAACATAGCAGTTTATCTAGTTTCTCTGAAACTGCGATGTTTATAGAAAAAAAAGGGGTTAACCCTAGCTGGACCTGGCACCCAGACCACTTAATTAAGTGGAAGTGGTCTGGGTGCCTATAGTGGTCCTTTAACTTGGAGGGAGACAGAGACGGGAGTAGCAACACTTGAGGAAGGAAAGACCAGAAGTTCTGTCTTGGACAAGTTGAGCTTAAGGAAGTGGGCAGCCATCCAGTTAAAAATATCAGAGAGGCAGTCAGTGGGAGAGATCAGGGGAGGACAGATAGATTTCTGTGTCATCCGCATAGAAGTGATATTGGAAGCCAAAGGATGAGTGTAACGGATCACCTGGCACCCCGACTGGGTACCTCCGTTGAAGGATGCTCCTAGCACTTCCTAAGGGCTCCAAGCACTCTGGCAGACACCACAATCACCGAACTGGAGAAGCATATGAGTACTTTTAAGCATATGAATGTTATATACAGCCGAATAGGAAAAGCCATGCGAATAGGTTTACACTCCTAGCAGTCCAACTGGAACAGCATACAATAAATCCTCCCCCAATAATGAGACGACACTTCACTTTGAGGGTTAAGCAGGAACTGACTGTATTGGCACATACAGCCTCTTTTATTCCCAATCCACAAACTTAGTACTGCCCACAGGGTTTTACAGAACAACCAATCTGTACAATACACACAGACACTCCCACACAAAATCCCCCCCTCTGCCTGTGATATGATTACTGAACACAATGGTTAATCTAATTATCACAGGCAGAGAAATATAGTATCATAAAACACATCACAGGGACCCCAAAACATGCAACAACCCCATATCCTTGGAACCGGGGGATCTGGGTGAACCACATATCCAAAATTCACCCAGATCCATTCAGTACTTTGGAAGATACAGTTTAATGCAGATTCCACAGAACATATGCAGGCTCAATGAAAAACAATTACTGTATAATGTGTCCCCTGTTGTATAGTCCAAAACCACTGCACGATGTCTCTGTGCACCAAATACCGGCGAGATGGCACCGTGTTGAAAAGTCCAAACAGTGTCTGTGAGTTAAAATGGCAGCCATCCATTGTTCTTACCATGTGCTTCATCCATTGTTCTCACCATGTGCATCTGATACAGGAAATGGTGGCTACCCAGTAACTCCACAGTATGTCCCCAGATGGTTCTTAAAGGGCCAGCAGCAGTACGACACAAATCCCTTATGCCCAAATCATGTCTTTACAGGGCAATACGACCCAGGGGCCATAGTCACATGGCAGGAGGCTGACAATCAGTCTTCTCCAATGCCCAGTGGCGAGGTTGGTTTTGTCACAATGAGTTTACTAAGGGAGGCAGTACAGATTGAGAAGAGTAATGGACCAAGGACTGAACCTTGGGGGCACCAACAGAGAGAGATTGGAAGGAAGAGGCAGAGCCAGAGAAAGTGACACTAAAAGAGCACTGGGTGAGGTAAGAGGAGAGAGAAATATCTTGTAGACCGAGATTACGAAGGATGAGAAGAAGCTGTTGACGATCAAAAGCAGCGGAAAGGTCAAGGAGAATTAGGATAGAGTTGTGACCATGAGATTTTACAGCAAGTAGATCATTTGATACTTTGGTCAGAGCCGTTAACACAGAGTCCTGAGCGCAGAAACCAGACTGAAGTGGGTCAATCAAAGAATTGGACTCAATGAAGTCTGTCAATCTCACATACACAAGTCTTTCAAGGATCTTGGACGCAAAAGGCAGAAGCGACATAGGGTCAATGTTGGACTTTTTTTTTAGTTGCATGTTTGTAGGGAGATATGCCAGAGGAGAGGGAGAGATTGAGATTAGTGAGAGGCTAAGAAAGAGAAGGAGACAGTACAGATGAGATGCGAGGGAATAGGATCAATGGAGCAGATCAGAGAACTCTTCCTCTGTAGCAGGTGCAAATAAACATAGAACAGCAGAGGGAGTGAGGTTGGGGGAAGTATTGTAAGGGGAAGGAGAGAGATGAGAGATCTCTTCCCTGATTGTAGAAATATTGTCAGTGAAGTGAGTTGCAAAGTCTGTGGCGGTTAAGTTGGTAGTAAGAGGAGGAGAAACAGGGCGAAGCAGAGTTAAAAGTGTCAAATAGTCATTTGAGTTCGCGGAAGATTGTGGTTATGAGGGTATTTAAGTAATGTACTTTTGAAGAGGAAAGAGCCAAGTTGTAAGAACTCAGCATAGATTTATAGTGGAGAAAGTCAGATGCTGAGTGAGACTTTCTCCAGCAGCATTCAGCAGTTCTGGAGAATTTTTGGAGGTATCAAGTCAGCTTGGTGTGCCAAGGTTGTAGTTGGGGGCACTTTAAGTGTAGGAGGTGACATGATGTCTGGTTAGAGGACAGATAGTTCCACTGTGCACACTGAATGCTGGCAAATGAGGGTAAAGGGCATGGTATTGTGATGAGGTTTGTGTGGTTTCTGGTTGTGTTAGTGTGCAGAGAAGGTGAAGGGTCCTGGGTTTGGAGAGATATCACCAGCTGCTTAAAGAAGGAGGAGAGATAGTGACAGGTGTGAGTGTGTTTTAAGTGCATGGGGTTGTCACAGTTCTCACTGCGACATCCAGACTGCCAGACGAGGTCGCCCCAGAAGTGGGATTTGAACCTGGGTACTTTGCAATCTTGGAACTGCTGTTTGGCCTCTGAGCCACTATACAGCTCGAGTAATGAAGTATAATCTTGCCTTGTATCCAGCACTGGAGGCTGGACGTTATTCTGAGGCTGCTTCAACATTCTCAGCACACCTGTGGCTGATCACCAATTAGCCAGGTATAAGACACTGCCTCTCCCCGAGGGCAGTGTTAGTTCATTGACTCTGGTTCTCGTATTGCTGTTTCGTGTTCCAGTGTTCCCCTGTTGATTCCTGACCTCGGCTCTCTACTCGTTTATCCGGATTTCTGGAACCCACTGACCTTTGGCTTACCACGACGATTCTCCCGTTTATGTCCATATCTGTACTGCGACTTGGAGCATCATCCTGCACAGCCCCGGTGCACAGACTCACAGGCCAGGTGAGTTCTTCTCTGACCAATTGCAAGGGTGAGCATATCTCAGCATAACGGACTCCCACCAAGGTAAGCCGTGACAGGGGTCTAGGCTGACATCGATTGTGGGTAGGAGAGAGGGAGCAGAAAAGTGAGTGCAGGGAACGAGTTGAGAGAAGAGGGGAGTGTAGCAGAGATGGGGAATGAGGAATGTGGTTGTAAGGAGAGATTTTGATATTGAGGGGGATGGAGGAAATGAGGAGGAGGAGAAGACAGAGCATTGCTAAACTGGGAAAAAGTGAATTTGGAGAAAAAAATAAATGAATAAATTGAAATATCAATGTAACAAGATCCCAGTATGATGGTAGCAGTTTAGAACAAGCATGATTTAGATTACTGTGAAATATTTAGCTACCTCAATAGAAGGAATAAGAAAATGGAATCCTTTCTTTGTATCTCCGTATTCAACGACATAATTTAGTGAAACCCACAGAGCTGAGCATGCACTAGTTACAGAACTGAACTGAATTTTACGAACATTCACAAAATGGTCATATAGCTCAAGGCACTTGATTTTTTTTAAATTATAAAAATAATTTCCCTAGAGTGAAAGAAGGTTCCATGCATTAAAAACAGCATAGTCTGCAGATTTCCTCTCCCGCACAGGTTCAAGTTTCTCCTCTTTTACTAGAATTACATTGGCGACAGTAGAACAGAAAAGCCAGGCTCTTGTATCACATTTTAGTCACACTCAGAATATACCAATATCTTGTTGCCTTTATGGATCCTATCACACCATGTAAGACATGATTCTAAAGAAAATAATTTTTAAATCAGAATACAATTACAATAGCAATTTGCACCTCAATCTTGGGCTCCCACAAGCATTGTTTTAGAGTTGGCATGTCTATGGGAACACATACAACAGATGTAATTTTCAGCAGTATAACCAAAGGCACACACTTCATTTCTTGTGACATGATACATCAACACCTATCCTCTTTTGAAGCAAACAATATGACCTAATGATGCTGGGGGTTTCAACATGTACAATTAAGTCAGAACAACGCTGGCTCCTCAATGTTTATTTATTACATACTTTCTACTGAATATTCTTCCCACTTTATGGATACAAATATTGACTATGAACCTCACTGTCTTCCCTGACCTTGTGCCTATGTGGCCATATTATTGGCATTAAGCATTTTAGGCACCACATTTTGGATATAAGTTTTGTCAATACATTCTGACTACCTGTATTTTTATTGTGTTAACAGTTGTATGTGCAGTTACTGAACATAAAACTCCTGTGGCAAAATTAACATCGCCACTTGGGCCTGGAGAGGACTAATGGCTAGCCTCTTGCCTTCTGACTATGGCCCTGATGTGTATGGCCCTTTAAGAACTGCCTGGGGACAAATTGAGACTTTGGTGTACAATGCCCTTTTAAGACTGTGTCCCCAGTCCCCTAAAATACTTTATTATTGCCTTTTGCAACTTGGTTCAGTAAATGGGGCTTACACAGAAGTGGAATCATGTGGCTAATTTACCTCCCAGGATGTGAGGTTGCTGTGGGTAAATTGCCGACCGCTGGGTGGCTGACGTTCATACAAACGAACACGTGGCGGCAGCCATCTTTATTCTCCTGTGGCGGTCAGCGGTGTGTGCCCCTGAATCTATGGAACTGAAATCGGCTACATATTTGAACGAACACCGCTGACCCATTCCTTCTCCTCCACTCAGTTTTCCGCCGCAGCGTCTAAGTCTTGTTCGCTGATTTGAACACAGTGAGACTAAGCTACTTGCATGAACGGTGTCCCGTTCGTGCATGCGAATAGGATTTAGTAATTTTTCTGAGGGAAATTGACCGACCGCATGTCGGACTTCCGACTAACTTTTTAATCCCTGGAGGGAATTTCCTGAATTTTGAGTATGTTTGTAAGTATGCTGAGTAATATATATGTGCTTTTTATGGAGATTGGATGTATAGTTTTAAAGTTATAGTAAAAAGTATATTTTTCCTGCCTGTGATGATTACATTAGCCCATTGTTTACAGTAATTATATCACAGGCAGAGGGGAGGATTTAGTGGGAATGAATGGGAGTGTTTTACTGCATGTTACGTGTTTTATTGGTTGTTCTTCAAACCCCTGTGGGTAGTACTTTGTGTATAAAAACTTGCATAAAAGAAAGCCTTTTGCTTTCCTGAAGCCTTGGCTCATGCTTGGGGGATGGGATAACTACACTCTGAGGATTGCTACATTCACATTATACTCCCCAGGGTAAGCTCTTATAAGAGCTGTTCTTGTTCCTGCTACGCTCTCTGGAGGAAGAAAGGCCTGCCCACTGGAAGCTGGATCCTGGCCTTGGATCCAGGGTGGGTGAAAGAAGGCGAGACCCCAGCGCAGCTGCATCGCTGGAAGTGGGGTCGGCAGTGCTGATGGTGTCGGTTGGAGTGGTTGGAGTCCTCAGCAAGCGCTAGGAGCATCGATTGGCGGAGGTACTCAGTCGGAGTGCCAGCGGTCCGTCACAACTCCCATATTAAAGTTTATTTAAAAATTGATCAGCTGGATTTTTTTTTCTGCAA
The DNA here is from genome assembly GCA_933207985.1 of Pelobates cultripes. NCBI lineage: Eukaryota > Metazoa > Chordata > Amphibia > Anura > Pelobatidae > Pelobates > Pelobates cultripes. The sequence continues at coordinate 9,766,325 of OW240922.1, read as the reverse complement.
ATCAAATTTTTCCTATTTTGGGTAAGTCATTCAGAAAATGGAAAGTAATAATTTCCAGTGTGAAGTCTTTAATGGACAAAAAAAAAACGCTTAAAATTCAAAAAAAAATTTCAGCTTACAAATATTCTTGTCTAGTTACTACTGTCTTAACCATTTTCCGCACTCAGACCATGTCAAAGGACAGGATTCTCTCATATATGACTAATTTCATGTCGAGTTAGCTCTCCCTTAGTGATAAAACATTTCCCACATTCAGAGCATGCAAATGGTTTGTCTCCTCTGTGAATTCTTTCATGTCTAGATAGCGAGCCTTTTTCTGGAAATTGCTTCCAACATATGCAACAGGCAAATGGCTTTTCTCCAGTGTGAATTCTATCATGTCGAATTAGTAGGCCTTTTTGAACAAAACATCTTCCACATTTAAAACATGCAAATGGTTTTTCCCCTGTATGAGTTCTTTCATGACGCGTTAGTTGATTCTTTTGGAAAAAAGATTTCTCACACTCAGAACATGCAAATGGTTTTTCTCCAGTGTGAATCCTTTCATGTCTAGTCAATGCACTCTTTTCAGTAAACTGTTTCATACATTTACAACATACAAATGGCTTCTCTCCAGAGTGAATTCTATCATGTCTAATTAGCAATACTTTTTGGATAAATCGCTTCCCACATTTCAAACAAGCAAATGGTTTTTCCCCTGTATGAGTTTTTTCATGTCGCTTTAGTTTTTCCTTTTGTGTAAACCGTTTCTCACATTCAGAACACGCAAATGGTTTATCTCCTGTGTGAATCCTTGTGTGTCTATTTAGTTCTCCCTTTGTAGTAAAACATTTCCCACATTTAGAACATGAGAATGGCTTCTCACCTGTGTGAATTCTTTCATGTCTGGTTAGTTCCCCCTTAGTTGTAAAACTTTTCCCACATTCAGAACATGGAAATGGTTTCTCTCCTGTATGAATTCTTGCATGATTAGCGAGATGGCCCTTTTGGCTAAAACATTTTCCACACTCTGCACATTCAAACAGTTTTTCTCCAGTGTGACTTTTCTCATGGAGAGTTAGTTCGCCTCTTGTAGTAAAATGTTTCCCACAATCATAGCATGGAAATGGTTTCTCTCCTGTGTGAACTCTTTCATGATTTGCTAGTTGTCCCTTTTGGGTGAAAGATTTCCCACATTGAGCGCAGGAAAAAGGTTTCTCTCCTGTGTGAACTCTTTGATGGTTAGCTAGATGTCCCTTTTGGGTGAAACATTTCCCACATTGAGAACATGGAAATGGTTTCTCTCCTGTGTGAATTCTCTCATGGGTAGTAAGTTGTCCTTTTTGTGTGAAACATTTCCCACATTCAGAACATGTAAATGTTTTTTTTGCTTGATTTAGAATAACTTTTTTCTCAGCAATATTTTTAAGGCACCTTCTGTGTGACATTTTGCAGGTGTCCAGTAATCACAGTGAAAATGTTCCTTCATTTTGCAGCCATAATTCCCAAATACTTCTTCAGATGATTCCGAATTTCTGCCAATGTAATTAACAGTAAGTTAGGATGTATTAAAATATAACTACATCAAAACAGAAGGAAATATAAAATTAAGAGCTAGTCCATAACGAATAAAGAAGTCAAACTAAATTTGACATCCTAAAAGGAACACTCTATTGAAAAGTATACTTTAACAAGTTAGTACGTATAGAACTGTTGTCTGCAGACTTTGTAATTCTTCCGCTCTTTTAGGACACAGACATTCTGTCTGTGCCAGGGAATACACCACATCGTCTCATTAAGTAGTATCTGTGCCATAGCCATGCTCATGCAAGTGTGATTGCTGCAACTTTCAAATGCTTCTCAAAGAGCTCTAGTACAGCGCCCTAGGAAGGGAGGGGTGCATTAGCCCAGTGTGCCTGCTGCTTCTTAAACAGAATAAATTGCTGATTGCATCACAGCTGGGAAGGGGTTTTGGCAATTGTCTATTGAAAACAAAGCTAAAGTGGTTTATGCGGTTGGAGTTTTTCTTAAACATTACACAGTGTATTCTGTCATCATGCCAGTCTGGTCTCTAGAGAACCTATGCTAGCAAACAGATTTTTCTTAAATCTCTTTATGGGAACATATTTAATTAAAGAGGAAATGCATACACACACACACACATATTTTATATATATATATATATATATATATATATATATATATATATATATATATACACATACATACACACACATGTATGTATAGCAAGTAATGTTTTAATTACATTTCTAATTAGGTATTTAAGATGAACATAAACGGATAAAAAGCATATGAGAGAACTCATTAACCGCTCCCTCTCCTTGACTGTAATAACGGTAAGAAGCAGTTATTAGTTTAAAATATGTTACAGGTGATTTCCAAAATTTTATTTGGTGATGTAAATACCAGAAAAGTATCAATCTGGTTTCAATATTAATTGCTTAGAAAACAATTATGTGAAAATTCTTTCTGAAAAATAGTGATAATTGTTGTTTCCTACTATAGTTTATAGATACAAAACACAAAATATGGTTTTATGTGGATTTACGGCAAACCTATAAGGGAGCAGAACAACCATAACAGTGCGACCAGATAGGACATTAACAATAATGGGTTCAAAAGCTCAAACTACAGACCCATTGCCTTAACATCTGTGGTTGGAAAATTATTTGAAGGGCTGTTAAGGGGACAATATTCAAGGATTTATTTTAAACAATAATATCATTACAAGTAATCAACAAAGTTTTATGAAAGACAGTGTGATTTGGGGATTTGGAGAAATTGGAAGACTAGGCAGGCAAGTAGCAGAAAAAAAATTCGATACAGGGAAATGTAAAGCCATGCATTTAGTAATAAGGAACCCAGATGCCACTTATACATTAAATGGGATTGAGTTAGGGATAAAATTAAATGAAAATTGACTTGGGAACAATTATAGATCACAATGGTATGCAATCCCGGTCTGCCATTGCAAAAGCTAGTAAGGTACTTTCCTGTATAGAAAGGGGTTTTGAATCACGTAATGCATTTATTACTTTTGCCTCTCTACAAATCGATTGTAAGACACCACCTTCAATATGCAGTACAATTTGGGGCACCCGCTTTTAAAGAAGGATGTTGCAAAAGTAAAAAAAAATATGTATGTTAAAGGACCACTATAGTGCCAGGAAAACATACTCGTTTTCCTGGCACTATAGTTCCCTGAGGGTGCCCCCACCCTCAGGGACCCCCTCCCACCCGGCTCTGGAAAGGGGAAAGGGGTAAAAACTTACCTTTTTCCAGCGCTGGGCGGAGGCTCTCCTCCCTCTCCGCCTCCGTTACGCGCCCGGCCTGAATGCGCCGCAGCAGCGGCAAGTGCGGGAATTTCAGCGAAAGCATTTACAATGCTTTCTCTATGACGCTGGCGTGCTCTCACTGTGATTTTCACAGTGAGAGAGCAGCGCCTCTAGTGGCTGTCAATGAGACAGCCACTAGAGGATTAGGGGGAAGGCTTAACCCATTCATAATTATAGCAGTTTCTCTGAAACTGCTATAATTATGAAAAAATGGGTTAACCCTAGAAGGACCTGGCACCCAGACCACTTCATTAAGCTGAAGTGGTCTGGGTGCCTAGAGTGGTCCTTTAACAGGTTGTTGATCCACAGGGATAGCCGCTTGTCATTATGGAGTCAAGATGAATTTGTTTTGTCTTTTTGTGGCATAATTTGAAATAGCTACAACAGTTTGGGGTTTTTTGCCTTTTTTTTTGAGCAACAGCATAACAAAAAAAAAAAAAAGGGCTACCAGGTTGAACTTGATGGACTATAGTCTTTTCCACCTAGACTACAAGGTAACTATGTAACCAAGTATAACTCCAGTAAGATTTAGTTGTATTGTATTTTTCTGATTGCCTCTTATGTAAAACGATAGATTATTAAATTACTCCTTATAATTGTGACGATATGGCCCTGACGTCTCCAGTTCATGCCTAGTATAACCAGTGTGGGATTCTTTGATTAGCCTGTATTTAGCTAGCAAATGCAGTGTCTCTCCTTGTTGGCAATTCAGTTGGAAGTGATACGGTCCTGGCATGTCTGTAACTGAAGGCGTATCAGTCCTAATTGTGCACGATCTTCTACACTGAGCGCTAGGATTCTGGTACTTGAGTCGCTAATCCCCCAGCAAAGCAGGATCCATTGCAGAGCTACTCTGGGTATTACAGGATATTCTATCTCACTAAAAAACGCTAGCTATTCTCCTGTGAGTGACTGCACTATAGCAGAAAGTAGATAGTTACAACAAAGAAAGAGACAAGCAAGGTTGTTCTTGATGTAAAAGTGAACTCCAAAGAACTAGTTTACTGTATGAGCACACAGCGTTTTCTACATTTACAGGCATGACACACTTGTTTGCATAATACAGGGAGAAGCATGCAGGTTTATTAATTACAGTGGGGAATGGTCAAAGCCAGCTCTTGCAATACAATGGTCTCCTTGACATTCTTACTGTAACCATCCACTAGTCAAGATGTGACACTTCTAAAAACATCTGACAATGGCTTGCTAGGGAAATTTAATAATCCCATCAGACTGCATGGCATCTACCTGAGGCAAAGAGTAACTGAACACATTACACATGAACTAACATAGCTGTAACATTCCCCTCTAATAATCCTACATTTTACAGTAAGGTAGAACTCGCATCTACAATGTAACACTGCCCTGAGAGAATTATACATCTGTCCTGCTTCTGCGAGCCAGGGTAGTGGCATTATGAACTACATACACTCTAGTTCTTCACCTGGGCGTATTTCATCACTAGTGATGGTAGCAAAATAGCACTGCGAGTTTTTAAATGGAGAAAAGAAACAGGGCAAATAGGCCATTTGTCACAATAATGTATGCTGTCTCCCCATACCACTGTGTACTTCTTTAAAAACAGGAAAATATATGCCCCCCTGAATAACTTAAAGGAACACTGTATGCACCATAATCACATTAAATGGTAGGGAACGCAGGCAGTGACTGTCTGAAAGCGTCATCTCTCTGAAAGAGGGTCGAGGTGTACATCACAATCTACAACTTCAGTTCCATTGTATTCCAACTGGGACAGGATACAAGACAGGGTCAATTCACCACTCTCCACCCTACTCTAACAAAACAACAGCTGGGTTCCTCGCATTCAGGACATCACGTAGGAGGTAAAGAGCTCAGGAAAGCAAATTTTGCTGGCAACCAACTATTATTCCTTTCCAACCCCAAGCTAGCAATCCCTAGACTTTACATTATTCAAGAGCACTTGAAAAAGTAAACCTCTCAAAGTGAATACAGGTAATTCACAAAGCTAGGAGAGGATGAAGGGGATAGGAAAAGCAGCACCAGAATGGGAGCTGCTGAGGAAGTGCCCTTTAACATGAAATATGTCCATCCCATTTTCTGCTGTAATTGGACATGCTTTTATTTTCAATTACTGGATGTACTTTGTGAATGAAGATCTACAGCCAAGGTGATGTTGAGATCAAGACTTTTCACATCATGAGGTAGCTTACTGCCCAAAAGAAGAAATCATCCACCACTTAAACAGAGAGCTCCGTTTGGATGGATATAGACTGGGCCATCCAGAGACTTTATAGAGTGATTACATTCTCTCAAGACATTGTCTTGAACAGGACGCATCCTATTCCTTGCCCATTTTACTACTGCAGTGGAAGCAGTTATGAACCCCAGAACCTTCACGACTTTCCTGATATATTAGAGTATTACTTTTAAAATTCCCAAGATTTCTGGTTTGATTCTCACTTGTTTCTCTACTGGGAGACTGATCTTAATCTCCAATGAATAGTCAGAGTCCTGATAAGGCAATGCTTTTTTGACAGAATAAACTGAATTTTTCCAAATTCAAAAGCCAGCCGTGAAGGAAATGGTGTAGGAAACTAATTGTGGTTAGTTAATCAATAGAGGGATCTCTCCTTGGTTATTATATGTGGTTAGTTACCCATTGTTTTAATATCTATAATAGAGGTGCTCAATCATGTCACGCGGGTCACAAGTGTAACTCAAACATATATGTAGCTGAGTAGACGTATTAACAGCAATATCTCCGCTGCTAGACGTGATCAGCATTCCAATTAAGTGTAGCGTTCAAATTCCAATCCCATTCTCCAACAACTAGACGAAACACAGTTTTGGGAGTCAACTGATATAATTGAGCCACAGCTGGATTTTATGCAATTCCCCATTCAAGGGGTTTCTATAATTACATTCCAGGGGTTTCCAGCTGGTGGACCTTGTGGAAGACAGGGAACAAAAAAATATTTCCCATGATCCTTTTCTGTACTTGGAAGATAATTGAGCAAGAACAATTCTTTAATTAGATTATCTCCTAAGTACAGAAAATTACACAATATTTTAAAACATCATAACTCCTTAAAAGGACACTATAGTCACCCAGACCACTTCAGCACTAGGGAGCTGACGTCGGACGGAGAGGAGAGGTTACCTTCAGCGCCACAGGAGGGGGACCCTGAGGGTGGGGGCACCCTCAGGGCACTATAGTGTCAGGAAAACCGCTTTGTTTTCCTGACACTATAGTGATCCTTTAACCCCTTAAAGGACCACTATAGTGCCAGGAAAACATACTCGTTTTCCTGGCACTATCGTGCTCTGAGGGTGCCCCCACCCTCAGGGTCCCCCTCCCGCCGGGCACTGGGGAGAGAAAGGGGTTAAAATCTTACCTTTCTCCAGCGCCGGGCGGGAGCTCTCCTCCTCCTCCTCCTCCATAGCGACGTCATCGGCTGAATGCGCATGCGCGGCAGGAGCCTCGCGCGCATTCAGCCAGTTCATAGGAAAGCATTTACAATGCTTTCCTATGGACGCTGGCGTCTTCTCACTGCGATTTTCACTGAGAAGCACGCAAGCGCCTCTAGCAGCTGTCAATGAGACAGCCACTAGAGACTCTGGAGGCTGGATTAACCCATTTATAAATATAACAGTTTATAAAAAAAAACCCTAGCAGGACCAGGCACCCAGACCACTTCATTAAGTTGAAGTGGTCTGGGTGCCTATAGTGGTCCTTTAGAACACATGACATGTGTGACATGTCATGATTCCCTTTTATTCCAGAAGTTTGGGGGTAAATATTTTTTAAACTCCACGAAAGACACATCACCGAATAGCAGGGATCTGAGCTCCGAATCTGTCGAAATACTGCTCAGATCCGTTCAGTAGATCAGGAAAGCCATTCGAGTGAAGTTTTAGACCGTCAGCCACGAGGTGAAGCCCTAAAACAGTTTCATGCGATTGAAGGCTATGACCGGTCTCCTTTCGGGAGTTCTCACGAACAAACTAACAAATGTAAATGTTCATAAACCCATCCAACCATTAAGAACCTTGCAGTTTTCAAGTGTTACAATCCTTAACTGGAGACAAACGACTCCACTGGAGGGTCTCGGCGTTCGGTAGTTGGTTCGACTGACAAACAATATGTCCATATTCTGTTCGTGAAGTAGAAATAGTTGAACCAACTCAATCTTTTGTATATAGTAAATCTATAAGAATGTATTATGTATAAGAAATGGCTAGTTTTGCCACAATATACGAATATCATTGTGTAGTAGCCACAGTATAACTAAAAAACCTCAAATTCTCAACAAGCAGATGCAAAAATCATATTAGTGATGTCACTCACTCAGTTAGGGTGGTGCTTCTGACAGTTCACACACTGACAGTACAGACACCGACCCACACACACACACACTCACAGTACAGACACTGACCCACACACACTCACAGTACAGACACAGACACACTCACACACTCACAGTACAGACACTGACACACACACTCACAGTACTGACACACACACACACAGTACAGACACTGACACACACAGTACAGACACTGACACACACACTCACAGTACTGACACACACACACACACACAGTACAGACACACACACTCACAGTACAGACACACACACTCACAGTACAGACACCGACACACACACTCACAGTACAGACACCGACACACACACTCACAGTACAGACACCACGACACACACACTCTACAGTACAGACACCCGACACTCACAGTACGGTTACCGACACGCACACACACACTCCACGGTACAGACGCGACACACACACACACGGTACACGCAGACACTGACACACACGGTACAGACACTGGCCGCACGGACACCGACACACTCACAGTACAGACACCGACACACACACTCACAGTACAGACACCGACACTCACACTCACAGTACAGACACCGACACACACACTCACAGTACAGACACCGACACACACACACTACCGACACACACACACACACAGTACAGACACTGCCACACACACACAGTACAGACACTGCCACACACACACAGTACAGACACTGACACACACACTCACAGTACCGACACACACACACACACACACTCACAGTACAGACACTGACACACACGCACAGTACAGACACTGACACACACACACAGTACAGACACTGACACTGACACACACACACTCACAGTACAGACACTGCCACACACACACATTCACAGTACAGACACTGACACACACACAGTACAGACACCGACACACACACTCACAGTACAGACACTGACACACACACACTCACAGTACAGACACTGACACACACACACTCCAGACACACAGTACAGACACTGACACACACACACTCACAGTACAGACACACACACAGTACAGACACTGACACACACACACTCACAGTACAGACACACACACAGTACAGACACACAGTACAGACACTGACACACACACACTCACACACACAGTACAGACACTGACCATTTCTCTAACTATGCTGATTTCACCCTCCATGGATGCAGAGCCTGTCATTTCCTTCCATTAGACCCTGGATTGCCCTCACCCTGCCTGCAGACTATCTGCCCCTGGGGGGGTATTACATCACTCAGCAGTGACTGTGCCCGGGCTAGTTATCACTAGGACTCACCTCCCCCCAGTGACCCCGGGCAGTATCCGCTCCTCCAGGAACTGACACAAACACCGGATGATGACTTATGAGATTCAATTCTCCAGTCGCACAAAAACTCCGTCACAGGAGGCGGGACCAACAGACTGTACTTTATTGGCTGCTGTGATCCACGCGTGTGACAGTCGGAGCGCATGCGTAGTGACGTCACCCACCATGAGGGATTACAAGAAGTTTGCCCGCATCCAGTATGGCCGCCAAAGCAGCATGACGTCACACATAGGCGTTCCATAGTAAGGGAATACTGACTGTGATGGTACTCTGCCAGGTGTGTGAGAGGGGAATGCCAGGGCACCCCAAACAGTGAGCAAACCATAACCACTTCAAACCCAGCACCCCAAACAATGAGCAAACCATAACCACTTCAAACCCAGCACCCCAAACAATGAGCAAACCATAACCACTTCAAACCCAGCACCCCAAACAGTGAGCAAACCATAACCACTTCAAGCCCAGCACCCCAAACAGTGAGCAAACCATAACCACTTCAAACCCAGCACCCCAAACAGTGAGCAAACCATAACCACTTCAAACCCAGCACCCCAAACAATGAGCAAACCATAACCACTTCAAACCCAGCACCCCAAACAATGAGCAAACCATAACCACTTCAAACCCAGCACCCCAAACAATGAGAAAACCATAACCACTTCAAACCCAGCACCCCTAACAATGAGCAAACCATAACCACTTCAAACCCAGCACCCCAAACAGTGAGCAAACCATAACCACTTCTAACCCAGCACCCCAAACAATGAGCAAACCATAACCACTTCAAGCCCAGCACCCCAAACAATGAGCAAACCATAGAAACAAAAACTTTTAAGGGATAGGTTGCGATCTTATAATCATCATCCAGTGCAGCCTAGAACAACTTAATGTGTAATGTCACTCCATACACTTAAAAAAAATAAAAAGTGTTCAAGCGCACACAGTGATTAGATATTATTTACCTTTTTATAAAATGTATAGATCCAACTGGATGTAGTCAAAATAGAGGTCTCTACATAAAAACCATAGTGCAATCTGTATTAACCACTTAAGGACTGAGCCAAATGTACACGTTGTGATCAAAACAAACTCTTTGTCTGTTCAACAATAATTTACCTCTTTCATACTAAGTGCACCCATACTTATTATATATCATTTTGTTCAGAGGAAACACAGCTTTCATTTCATATCAAATATTCATATATGGAACTCAATTTGATATGAATAAAATCTAAAAAAGTTTGAAAACTTAAGAAATGTTATTTTTCAAGTTCTGCATGGCAATTTAACTGTTAATGTCATAGTTACATAGCTGAAAAGAAATGACATGATCGTGGACCCGGAAGTGCGTATGACGCAAACCAGAAATGCCCTTTGGACGTATGCTGTAAACCGGAAACCGGACGTCAGCTGATCGGGGATCAAGACCGGAGACCGGAAGTGAACCGGCGGGAAAACTGAGCGCGCCTTTTTTAAAGATATATAAATGAATAATTTGTGAAGATGTGTAGCACTTTGATAAAGACCATTACTGGTCGAAACGCGTTAGTGCAATATAATTGGAGATTCCATTTTATGCTTATATGCTTTTTTTATATGATTTAAATAATGATTAATAAAGGTTTATTTGTTCCAGTATTTCTCTATTTGGCATCTATCAAAGAGAACCTTTGGATGGAACTACCTTAACTTGCTGGCTGGCATTTGGGTCTCCAGGATATCTTAAAAGGCGCTTGTAGTCTGAGCCACTCTTTTAAGGCTCAGCACCACGTGAGTGGGCTATTTTATATTTTATTTTATTTTGTCCTTTATATACAGACAATACTATGTGATGTATTTTATATTTTTAGGACATTTATGTGAAAATTCAAGATAAAGGGTAACATTGCATGTTCTTATCTTGTTCACATTTGGTGTATATTGCTCTCACCATATTTTATTCTATTTTGTTATTGATTGTTTGTGTGATTTGGAGTGACTCACACTTGGTGAGATTGAGCATTAAATATTTTACTTTTCTTCTTTTGTGTTCTATACATAGCTAAAAAGAGACTTGTGTCCATCAAGTTCAGCCTTCCTCACATTTGGTTTTTGCTGTTGATCCAAAAGAAGGCAAAAAAAACAAAAACAGTTTGAAGCACAATTTTGCAACAAGCTAGGAAAAAAATTCCTTCTTGACCCCAGAATGGCAGTCAGATTTATCCTTGGATCAAGCAGTTATTACCCTACATTGAAAGATTATATCCTTGAATATTCTTTTTTTGGAAGTATGCATCTAGTAGCTGTTTGAACATCTGTATGGACTCTGATAAAACCACTTCTTCAGGCAGAGAATTCCACATCCTGATTGTTCTTACAGTAAAAAAACCTTTCCTTTGCCTTAGACGAAATCTTCTTTCTTCCAGTCTAAACGCATGGCCTCGTGTCCTATGTAAAGTCCGGTTTGTGAATAGATTTCCACACAATGGTTTGTATTGGCCCCGAATATATTTGTATAATGTTATCATATCCCCTCTCAGGCGACGTTTTTCTAAACTAAATAGGTTTAAATTTGTTAACCTTTCTTCATAGCTGATATGTTCCATTCCTTTTATTAATTTTGTAGCCTGTCTCTGCACTTTTTCTAGTGCCATAATATCCTTCTTTAGAACAGGTGCTCAAAATTGCACAGCATATTCAATATGTGGTCTTACCAGTGATTTATAAAGAGGCAAAATGATATTCTCATCCCTAGAATGAATGCCCTTTTTCATGCATGACAATACCTTAATGGCCTTGGCCACTGCTCATTGACATTGCACATTGTTACATAGTTTGTTGTCTATAACAATTCCCAATTCCTTTTCGTGTGTTGTTATCCCTAATTCGCTTCCATTAAGGGTATACGTTGCTTGTGTATTCTTTACGCCGAAGTGCATAACTTTGCATTTTTCAACATTAAATTTCATCTGCCATTTGAGTGCCCAGTCCCCCAGTCTATCTAAATCCCTCTGCAGCAAAGTAATATCTTGCTCACATTGTATTGTTTTACAAAGTGTTGTGTCATCTGCAAACACTGAAACATGACTTTCAATGCGGTCTTCAAGATCATTTATAAACATGTTAAATAGAAGGGGTCCCAGAACAAACTCCTGAGGGACACCAGCTTGAAAATTTACCATTAATGACATCTCTTTGTACTCTGTTTTTAAGACAACGTTCTACTCAAGAACAAGAATATTCATCTAGACTGATTTCCTTGAGTTTGAACACTAATCTATTGTGTGGAACTGTATCAAATGCCTTGGCAAAATCCAAATAGATCACATCCACTGCAACACCCTGATCTATACTTCTACTTACTTCTTCGTAGAACGCAATCAAGTTAGTTTGACATGACCTGTGCTTCATAAAACCGTGCTGATTTTTGCTGATAACCATGTTCTTCTCAAGGAATTCTTGAATATTATCCCTTAATAACCTTTCAAATATTTTACCAGCCACAGAAGTTAAGCTCACAGGTCTATAATTTCCAGGCAAGGATTTTGAACCCTTTTTGAATATATGAACCACATCTGCCTTCCTCCAATCCTCCGGAACACTTCCTGAAAGAAAAGAATCTTGAAAGATTAAAAACAGAGGTTCACTTATTTCTACACTTAGTTCCTTAAGTACACGTGGATGGATACCGTCAGGCCCTGGAGCTTTGTTTATATTAACTTTCTTTAGTTGCTGCAGTACCTTGGCTTGAGTTAACCAATTACAATTATTCTGAAAGTTTTTAGTAGCAATCATTTGCACATCTATTGCCATGGGTTCTTCCTTAATATATCTGGAGAAGAAATAGTTATTTAAAATTCCTGCCTTTTCCTGGTCTTCATTAACGCCCCTGTTTCAGTTTTTAGTGTACCTACACTTTCATTTTTTTTATGTACTTTAAAAATGCTTTGGGGTTGGTTTTGCTCTCTTTAGCTATCATTTTTTCATTTTGAAGTTTAGCAAGTCTAATTGCCTTTTTGCACGCTGTAGCGGATGGCACTGGGCTGTCCTGAAAATTTCGTGTGAATAGCTGCATTCGTGTAAACTGTTGGTTGTATATGTGTTTCAAAAGAAATGTATTCCTCTGATTGTTCGGTAGAATCATTCGAATAAACTAAGGAAATGAAACTACCGAACAATCAGACCTCCCCTGTGTGAAGGGTGTCCTCAATTACCCGTTGCAACATTGTTGCGAACGGGTAATTGACAAGTTAAGTAGCCGTCCTTTGTTCTCGGGGGTGGCTGCCATTCGACAAACGAACACATGGCGGCGGCCATTTTAAAACTCCCGAACAGCGGTGTTTTGCTCAAATCGGACACTCGCCTAGGCGAACACCGCTTAAACCTCCACAAGCCCGGTCCGTTCGGTTCCTAACTACCGAACGGCCCCTCGTTCGGTAGACAGAAAGAACCGAACGAGGGGATTCAGGCGAACCCTCCCTAGCCTCTATAGCTAGAGGTTTTCGTGCTATTCATTCCCTGACTCCAGGACCGACCGCAGGGCCCATTCACATGGAACCGCATTCGGCTGTTTCACTCAGTGCGGTCGGTCATTTTATTCCCTCCATAAATTTCCCGAACCCCTTGTCTGATCTGGGTGATTTTTGGATATGTTGTTCACCCAGATCAGGGCTACCAGGGGATGTATGATTTAAGGGGGTACCACTATGTTTAAGGGTATAACCAGAAACGGGGGGAATTGCTGGACTGGATAAGGGGATTATGATGCAGGCTGAGGGGAGGAGATGTGTGGGAGGTTACCAGGACAGGATTGGCTACTGTACTAATGACTGTAAATCCCTTCCTTGCATGGGAGCATGCTTTAAAAGGCCAGTGTGGAATAAAGATTGCAGTTCTGCTCCTGAAACTCTGTGTCGTCCAGTTATTGGGATTGCTGTGGGGATACTGCTGTTATTTTGCCTGCTGGAAACCTTGCCTGTGGATTTACAATTTACTTGTTCCTGAGCCTCACTTGGATTATAAGTGGAGATAACCTGGGAAATATTGCATCTCCGCTACACACGCATTATTTGCTTCCTTATATCTTTTATAAAATGCATCTGATTTTTCCGATTTAAATGCTTTAAATGCCCTTTTCTTATTTTTAATCTCTTGTTTTACTTCTCTACTAAGCCACATTTGTTTTAATTTGTTTCTTTTATATTTATTTCCCAATGGTACATACTGAGAAATGTACCTTTCTAATATTTGTTGGAAGATGATCCATTTATCCTCAGTGTTCTTTTCAGTAAAGAGTTTATGCCAGTCAATATATTGTAAAGCTTCCCATAACTTATTGAAATTGGCCTTTTTAAAATTATATGTTTTAGTATTCCCCATGTGCTTTTGTTTTTTTGAGTTTATTTCAAAGGACACTATATTGTGATCACTATTTCCCAAGTGCTCACCTACTTGAATGTTGGTCAAAAGATCAACATTGTTTGTTAAAACCAGGTCCAGACAAAAGCGTCCATTCTAGTCAGGGCCGGACTGGGGATTCCAAAGCAGCCCTGGAAAAAAAAATCTATGCCAGCCCCATAAGTCATTGCGCCATGTATTGTCGCATGTAATATGTAAGGCTATGTCTTGCCACCCTAGATGATTGAGATATATATATATATATATATATATATCTTTTTCCAATATAAAATATTGGTCCTTTCAGAGTAAAATCTTTAATTATATAGTAAGCATACTCACATGCAGACACAGACAATCTCACTGACACAAGCTGATTGATACACAGCCTCATAGACAAACAATCTCACTGATATACATAAGGTCATTAAAATAAAAACACAAGCTCACTCAGTAGCAGGCACACACACACACACACACACACAAGCAAGCCCACTCACTAGCAGGCGCGCACACACACACAGCTTAATGTAGTGGCTCTGGTGTCTACAGCCTGTCCCTGCAGGCTTTTCAATGTAAACACTGACTTTTTAGAGAAAAGGCAGTGTTTACATTGCTTCCTAGTGACAGACACTCAGACGGTCACTAGAGGTGCTTCCTGTGTCAGTGCGGATTGGCTGAGATCATCAAGCTTGATGATCTCAGCCGTAGAGGCAGGGCCAGTTGAGGGGAGACCAGCACGACGTGAAAAAAAAAAAAAGTGAGTAAAAACACACATACACACACACATACCATGACAGACACACACCGTGACACAGACAGAAACACAGACATACCATGACAGAGACACACCTTAAAAAAGACACACACACCTTGACACACACACCATAACACAGACCTTGACACAGACACATACACGACACAGACAGACACAGAAAGATCGTGACACAGACACACACACATTACATGACAGAGACAGACACACACCATGACAAACACACACACCATGACAAACACACACACACCATGACACAGACAGACCGTGACACAGACAGACGCACACACCATGACAGTCAGAGACACACATTGCATGACACAGACACACACACACCATGACACAGATGCACACACCATGACAGACAGAGACACACAGACACACACAATGACACAGACAGACGCACACACCATGACAGTCAGAGACACACATTGCATGACACAGACACACACACACCATGACACAGATGCACACACCATGACAGACAGAGACACACAGACACACACCATGACACAGACGCACACACCATGACAGACAGAGACACACAGACACACACCATGACACAGACGCACACACCATGACAGACAGAGACACACAGACAGACACACACAATGACACAGACAGACACACCATGACACAGACAGACACACACAATGACACACACACACCATGACACAGACACACACACACACACCATGATACAGACACACACAATGTCTACCTGGGGCTGTGGGGAGCTCCCTTGGCGGCCGCAGGGTTTGCTGGCTGTTTTGGCGGCCGCAGGGGGAGCTGGCTGTTCTGCCTCTGCTCCCCCTCCCCAGCGCACTGCTTACTGAGACCGGAGCCGGAATATGACGTCATATCCCGGCCCCGGTCTCTTTCTAGCGCGCTGGGGAGGGGGAGCAGAGGCAGAACAGCCAGCTCCCCCTGCGGCCGCCAAAACAGCCAGCAAACCCTGCGGCTGCCAAGGGAGCTCCGGGCTCCCTCTGCGGCCACAGGTGAGCCGGCTGTCTGCCCGGCCCCAGGTGCCGACGGCCCACCGGGAAATTTCCCGGTATCCCGGTGGGCCAGTCCGGCCCTGATTCTAGTTGGTGCTTGTACAAGTTGTGACATAAAGGTGTCATTTAACAAGTTTAAAAACCTGATTCCCTTTGCTGAGCTACTAGTCCCTCTGTCCCAAGTTATGTCCGGGTAATTCAAATCTCCAATAATTAAAGCGGCACTGTCATGCCGAACTTACCTTTCCTCAATCTCTTCCTCTTCTCCCCCTCTCTCGGGATCTGTTATTCTTTTCTTCCTGTCTTCTTTAGTTTTCTTTAAATTCATAAGACAAAGTAGGGACTCTTTGCCTTATGGAGGATTCCTCCGCTTGACCAGCTCTGACCAGCGGAGGAGCAAAGTGTGCTTCATTTCCGCTGGTCAGAGCAATTTTCCCATGATCCCTAGCTTTCCTCAGTGTTCCCACAATGCTTCCTGTCACTTTACACAAAACTGCCGAATTGCGTTCTAACTGAATGAGAACAGTATGTTCGTTTCTTTTAGAACTCAATTCGGCACTTTATTCGGATCGGAATTTCATTCTAATGAATGAAACTCCGATCCTATTGATTGCTGTGGCTGCATCTTGCAGCTGCTTAGTAGATAACTCCCTAATTCCCACGATATTAGGGAGCTATCTACTAAAAGGCTGAAAGACCTAAATTGGTCTTTCAGCCACATTTACTAATACTAAGTAAAGATTACTTAGTATTAGTAAATAATATGCCCCTACTCGCTATACCGCGAGTAGGGGCATGTCTGATAAACAGTGAGCAGCCTGTGGCTGCTCACTGTAAAAAAAACAAAAAAAAAAACTATTGGCCCCCACCCCTAAACGACGGGTGGGGGCCCTAAAGTAAAATAAGGGGGGAGACCTAATGTCGTCCCCCCCCGGCCCCCACCCCTGGGCGGTGGGTGGGGGCCATAGTGAGAATGAAGGGGGGGGACCTACTGCCCCCCCCGGCCCCCACCCCTGGGCGGTGGGTGGGGGCCATAATGATTATGAGGGGGGGGACCTACTGCCCCCCCCCGCGGCCCCCACCCCTGGGCGGCGGGTGAGGGCCATAGTGAGAATGAGGGGGGGACCTACTGCCCCCCCCCGGCCCCCACCCCTGGGCGGCGGGTGGGGGCCATAGTGAGAATGAAGGGGGGGACCTACTGCCCCCCCAGGCCCCACCCCTTGGTGGCAGGTGGGGGGCATAATGAGAATAGGGGGGGGACCTACAGCCCCCCGGCCCCCACCCCTTTGCGCTTGGGATTTTTATTTTATTTTCAATTCGACGGTTATGATGGTTTTTTTTATTTGGCCTTTTTTGGGGCTGAAAAATGAAGATTTGAGAAAAAAGAAGACGTCGAATGGTAAGTTAAATTTTATTTTACATGTTAGTTATTTTATTCCCCCCTCACTATTTTTTAGAGTGAGGGGGGTAGGTAGGGACTTAGGGCCCCCACCCGCCGCCCAGGGGTGGGGGCCGGGGGGGGCAGTAGGTCGTCCCCCCTCATTCTCACTATGGCCCCCACCCGCCGCCCAGGGGTGGGGGCCGGGGGGGGGCAGTAGGTCGTCCCCCCTCATTCTCACTATGGCCCCCACCCGCCGCCCAGGGGTGGGGGCCGCGGGGGGGGTGGAGTAGGTCCCCCCCTCATTCTCACTATGGCCCCCACCCGCCGCCCAGGGGTGGGGGCGGGGGGAGCAGTAGGTCCCCCCCTCATTCTCATTATGGCCCCCACCCGCCGCCCAGGGGTGGGGGCCGGGGGGGGGCAGTAGGTCCCCCTCAATTCTCATTATGGCCCCCACCCGCCGCCCAGGGGTGGGGGCCAGGAGGGGAAGTAGGTTCCCCCCCCCTCATACTCACTATGGCCTCCACCAGCCGCCCAGTGGTGGGGGCCGGGGGACGACGATATTAGGTCTCCCCCCTTATCTTACTTTAGGGCCCCCACCCGTCGTTTAGGGGTGGGGGCCAATAGATGTTTTTTTATTTATTTTTTACAGTGAGCAGCCACAGGCTGCTCACTGTTTAGTAGACATGCCACAACTCGCGGTCTAGCGAGTAGGGGCATGTGGGAGATTTTAATCTCCCTTGTGCTATTATGGGGGTCATATTGACCCCCATAGAGTGAGAGGGGGACCTGGTGGGGGGGCTTATAAAGTGGTGGGGAGCACTGCTCCCTGCCACTTCTATAGTTACATATTACAAGGAGGGAGCTGCACGCCGGTAGCTCCCTCCTTGTAATAACCTGCACGAACAAGCGAACACTGATACATAGTGTTTGTTTGTTTGGCTGATCTTTCTATTCACTCATTCGTCTGTCTGATGAATGAATGAATAGATGAAATTCCCGTTCGCATGTCCAGGTGTTTCACTGGGCATGTGCGGGAATCTCACAGCGCCATCTAGTGTGGGCTGATGACGTGTCCCACAGGGACTTCACCTACCCACACAAAGATGGCTGCGCCCTGAATATAGATCGGGGCAAAAAATAAGGATTAAAAATTAGGTAATGTGGGGGGCTGGGGGGCATTTTGGGGTGACTAGGGTGTTCGTTAGATGTAGTGGAGGCCGGAGGGGGTTAAAAAAAAAACAGAATTCGGCATGACAGTGCCGCCTTAAAGTGTTACCCAGATTTGCAGCTTTCTCAATTTACTCAAACAGCTGTTGTTCCTCATCAATATTAACATTAGGTGGTTTATAACATATCCCAACCAATAGTTGGTTTCCCTTCTTTTCCCCCAAGCAGATATTTACCCAGTAAGCTTCCACATTTTCCTCATCGCATTCCATTTGCTTAAGATTTGGCTTTAAATCATGGTTGACATACAAACATACCCCACCACCCTTCTTGTTTTTCCTATCCTTCCTAAATAACATGTACCCCTTTAACCCCTTAAGACCGGAGGGCATACTATTACGCCCTATTTTAGGCGGCTCTAAACGCCGCCGGGCGTAATAGCACGCCCTCCGTGTTTTTTTTTACTTACCCGGTCGCCGGCGATCCCACGCCGGAAATCGCGGTTGGGACCTCCTGCAGCCCCCCCGGCCATGTGAGAGTGAGCTGCCTGCTGCATTGCCAGCAGAGGGACTGCCTGTAATGACAGGTAGTCCCCCTGCTGGCTGAATTCAAATAAAATAAAAGTTAATAAAGTGTAAAAAAAAAAAAATATATATATATATATATATATACTTAGATCATATATATATATCATATATATATATGATCTAAGTATATATTTGTGTTAGGTGCTTATGATAGTACAGTGTGAAATACCATCAATAAATGTAAGATAATAAAAGAGCAAGTCGGTTGTGGTGTGCCGGAACCGACGATAAGGTAGGCCTGAGAAAGAAGAGGGCCTACCCAGGCAAAGAAAAATAGAAAGAAATAAATGTTAAAATGTGGTGTGGTGGGAGGGTCATTCAACGCTGACCTCAAACGGTAAGGAGCCAGGTAAGGGGAGTGCCTTAAAGGACCACTCTAGGCACCCAGACCACTTCAGCTTAATGAAGTGGTCTGGGTGCCTGGTCCAGCTAGGGTTAACCCATTTTTTCATAAACATAACAGTTTCAGAGAAACTGCTATGTTTATGAATGGGTTAAGCCTTCCCCTATTTCCTCTAGTGGCTGTCTCATTGACAGCCGCTAGAGGCGCTTGCGTGCTTCTCACTGTGATTTTCAAAGTGCAAAGTGTCTGCAAAAAATGACGGTATCAATCTTTCCCCAGTTTGATCGTGTTCCGTACTGGGAGAAGACTCCAGGCACTTTTGCAGAAAAAGACCTATGGTAGTCATAGAAGGCTGAACCACCATATTTGTTGCCCAGGTCTACTAGCCTGTGCATATAGAGATCAAACTCCTCTCTTCTGTTGGGATAGACCGCACAGATGACATCCCTGTAAATACCAAAAGCTACTACAAATTCAGGGATAGTCAGTTTCCTGTTCAGACGGGCATCCCTAGATCTGACAAGAACAGATACATCATCATAAGCATACGTCTTATTCTCAACAATATCCTGGGAGGCAATCAACAGGGAAGCCAGGTTGACGTCTTTACCTTCCAGGATATCCCTTTTTATGTGCTCAGGTATCATATGAGCTGGGCTAACTTCCTGGTCATCCAGGGTGATGGCTGGAGCAACTAATGGCAAGTCGGCTGGTGCTTGTGAAGCAGCAGCGGATGGCCCTGCTAGAGTAAGGGCCGTGGTGATCGACTCAAGTTTCTCCAGCCTGGAGTTGACCTTGCTCATGGACGCCATGAGTGAGGATAACATGGCATGTATGTCTCCTGGGTTGGACTGGCTAGGTCCTTCCCCGGCATCCATGTTATTTGTAGATGTGCGTAGCAGTTTGAAAAGTTCTGCTTTCCTTGCTGTAGCGGGGTAGGGGATTTGTTGTCTCCTCAATTCCGTGGTTATACGCGGGATCGTCCAGGATCTGATCGATGCTGGACTAGCTAGCTCTCCTCCTTGTGTGGGAGTGACAGCTCTAGCCGGGGTGTTAGGCAGGGAGAAATCCTCTACCCCCTCGTGAGACATACTATAAATAAAACAATTAATTAGTATATGAAACCACCAAATTGTACTGGCAGGTTAGCTAGGCCGGATGGCGAAACATTATACTTGTTTGGTGACAGATGAGGCCCTGCTAATTGCCAAGTGGCTTGAGAGGCTCTATCTATGCCTTGGCGCGAGGGGTTATTGAGGCCACTCATTGTAGTGGCAGGAGTTTTAGGCTTCTCAGTGACTGTAAGACAGAAAACAGGGGAAGGGCGTGACAGATGAGGCCCTCTCTATGCAACATGCGAGGTGGCTAGCTAACGTGTGGCCCAATGGGTGTTTGCCTCTGAAACGTTTGAGGCAGGGTGTTGGCCTCGCGGGACCACTAACTGATGGCGACTGCCAAGACGGGGTAAATACCTATTGGGAAGCCTATGACCCTATTGCCAGTACTCTAACCTAGGGGGACGAAATGAAATGTATGGTAGAATACCATATGAGCAGGTGTACGTACCTGGTAGTATGACAAATTCACAGGAAAAACCGTGTGGAGCAAATATATATATAAGCTTGACAGCCTGAAATGGGTAAAAGAGAGTAGTATGATGAGTGTGGATTGTTGGAAAGAATACAGACTTATAGCCTGTAGCAGCAATGTTTTTATGGTTTGCTGGCGTATGATTGAAAATAAAATGTTGATACCATGGGAATAGCTATGAGTTACTCAGAAATGTTGTCATGGCTTAACCCCTTAAGGACACATGACATGTGTGACATGTCATGATTCCCTTTTATTCCAGACGTTTGGTCCTTAAGGGGTTAAATAAGACATCTGAGGGGGGCCGTGGCCTATGTACCAACAACATATCTGTATATATAATAATGGTGTGTAAGGGAAACATAAAATGTAGGTTATATATGTATGTATATTACTGTGCAGGAAACGTATGATTGGTTGGATCAGTACGTGTAATTCAACCCAAGTATGCATGAAAAGGAATTAAAGCCTTTTGTGTCATGGTCAGGCCCGGACTGGCCATCGGGCACACCGGGCAAATGCCTGGTGGGCCGCGATGGCTGTGGGGCCGAGGCCGGCAGGGAAGATCACAGAATCTCCCCTGCCAGCCCCTGCAGGGCCAGCGCTATGCGAGCGCCGGCCCTGCTGTGTGCCTCCATGGGCCAGTGGGGAGATCACAGATCTCCCTCACCGGCCCACAAGCAGTGTTACATGCGGCCGCCAGGAGGGAGGAGAGGACCGGCGGAAATCGAGCCAGCAGCTCCGCCGGGTCCTCTCGCGAGGTCTGAGCGTTGCCGCGGTTACCACGGCAACGCTCAGATCTCGTGAGAGTGAACTCCAGCCTGCAGGCTAGAGTTCACTCTCACCACTTGGACCACCAGGGAAGGCAGCACCCTCCATGGCAGCACGGCACCCCCCATGGAAACCCGGCTTCCCACCCCCTCCCGGGCTAAAGGTAAGAAGGGAGGGGGGGATACATAGTTTTTACTTTTGTTAAATAAAAAAACATATTTATATAAACACTGTACTATATACACTCACACTAATAGCACTCACACAGAGCACACTCATACTAACATCACCCTCAGACACACACACACACACACACACACACACACACAGCACCCTCAATCACACACAGCACCTTCACTCACACACAGCACCCTCAGACACACACACACACACACACACAGCACCCTCAGACACACACACACACACACACACACACAGCAGCCTCAGACACACACAGCAGCCTCAGACACACACACACACACACAGCAGCCTCAGACACACACAGCACCCTCAGACACACACACACACACACAGCACCCTCAGACACACACAGCACCCTCAGACACACACACACACAGCACCCTCAGACACACAGCAGCCTCAGACACACACACACAGCACCCTCACACACACACAGCACCCTCACTCACAGAGCACCCTCAGACACACACAGCACCTTCACTCACACAGCACCCTCAGACACACACATAACCTTCACTCACACAACACACAGCACACGTATGTATAATATATAAAATAACCCTCAGTAAGCTAACAGACAAAAAAATAGAAACATAGAATGTGACAGTAGATAAGAACACCCTCACACACACACAGCACCCCTCTTACACACACTGCAATCCTCACACACATGCCACCCTACACACATACACACAGCACACACAACACACTACGCCCTTCACACATACAATACGTCCAAATATATATATATTTTCCTGACATTATTCATGGCAGCATTTACTCATGGGTTAGCTCCTCCCCTCACAGCAGAAAGGACAGGAAATAGAACTCTGAAACCGGTATAAATAGATCCTCCCCCTTCCCATCAGGCAGTCTTTTTTCCTGTCCTTCACAGCAGTTTGGAAGGAGTCTGCTTATGCAAGCCTAGATTTTCTTTTATGCTCACCAGGCAATATTTTTGTAGCCATGCCGGGGTTCAGCCTCTAAGCCCTGAAGACCCAGCAACGCACTATTGTTAATACTGCAAACCTGGGTACCCCCTTTAGTGACCGGGGGTCGGACCCAACCTCTCCCTTAAGGGATGAAAATGGTCCATTGCATGCCAGGGTTCAGCCTCTTATCCCTGAAGACCCAGCAACAGGCCAGCTTGGGTACCCCCTCAGGGGATGAATGCGATATGCTGCAGGTGTTACTGAACCTGCCTGAGTGCCTCTCCCAGGAGAGAAGGAGACCTGAATTTCCAAAATGGAGCATGGTACTGTTTAACAAAATTAAGGCCTTTTTGTGTGCACTCCTATGTATTTATACATGAGACCATTTCTGAGAAGTTTTTCTATTGCCAAGTATCCTCTCCTCTCTTATCAAGATAAGGAATGTTTTGGTGGCAGTGTTTTATCTTCAGATATATGCTGTTACTGATGCACAGCTTAGAAGATCATGCTGGTTGCAGGAGCACAAATTGGGCTATTAATCGTTCTCATAAGTAGGTAACTCTGAAGCTATTACCTGATTTAAAAAGCTGTTCATATTGGCTTGTTTCTCTCCTGGTCATAACTTTAGTATAATTTTATTTTTCCGCAAACTTCTACTCTGAAGAATTCACTACTTCTGGTCTGGTTTGTGCTCTGGTTCTGGTTCTCTGGAATTGGTTTAACATATTCTTTAGAACTGCGTACCTTTCCTTAAAGTATAATCTTTATAATTTGGAGAAGGTACTAATTTTTTATATGCAGTATTCTCTTTTATCCCTTGGGGACCTGAGAGTTTGGCAATCCCTTTAGGATATGTCAGGGGTAGCATGCTTTTTGTTCTTAAGGAATTAATGTTAAGAAATTTCTGACAAGATTCCCTTGTGGTGAAAGGGTATATTATAATTTCCTTTCTGCAATTAAATGTATTCTTTTATGCTCATATGATCCAGGTAAGTTTTTGATACTTAGTATTGCAAGTATTGTAATTGACACTGGAAGGTCTTTCTAGTCCTCAGGCCATTCTACCAGGTTTACTATTTCAAGTAAAATTCACCTGCTATCAGAACAATAGAGGAAATCCCTTAACAGGTAACTCCATTACGGTCCTCTCTTCTGATCTTCATGGGGATTCTTCTAGTGGTCCTTATATCTGGAATTTGCAACCGAGGTGTGGCTTTAAGTGGTTGATTCATCCTACATAATATAATGTAATGCAGCTTGTTGATGACAAACATTTGACTGATATGTTTTTCATGGTCTCTGTACCTAGATCGGTATAAGTTATGGTCACTCCTAACATTGCATTGATTTAACCCCTTAAGACCGGAGGGCGTACTATTACGTCCTCTAATAGGCGGCTCTAAACGCCGCCGGGCGTAATAGTACGCCCTCCGGTCTTTCTGTACTTACCCGGTCGCCGGCGGTCCCACGCCGGCGATCGCGGTGGGGGGGACTCCCAGGGAGCCCCCCGCGGCACGACCGTCCTCCAGGAAGCCCCCCGGCCGTGTGAGAGTGGGATCCTAGCGAGGACCCCACAATCACATGGCCGGGGATAGCTGGCTTCTGTATTGCCAGCAGTGGGGCTGCCTGTAATGACAGGTGGTCCCCCTGCTGGCTGAAAATAAAAATGAAATAAATAAATAGTGTAAAAAAATAAATAATATATACTTAGATCATATATATATATTATATATATATGATCAAAGTATATATATACACATATACATACACACATGTACACCGTCTAGGTGTATTTTACTATTAATATATATATATAATTATATATATATATATTAATATCAAATTACACGTACACTGATACTGATTAAATATATATATAATTATTGTTATATATATATTTATATATATTATAAAAAAAATTAAAATGTAATTGTGTTCGGGGCAAATAGCCGTATATGGAGTAAGGTTCCAGCATAAGCGTAGGATAGTATAAAGGGAGCAAGTCGGTTGTGGTGTGCCAAGACCGACGATACGGTAGGCCTGTAAATAAAGAGGGCCCACCAAGGAGTAAGAAAGTAAATGGAAAGAAAAGAGAAAGTGTTGAAATGAGGAGTGGGTGGGAGGGTCATTCTGATGCTGACCTCAAGCGATATGAGTCAGGTAAGGGGTGTCCCTTATATAGGGGAATTTAAGCCCCTCCCACAAATACAGGCCAAATGGCCTTAAAACTTGTGTTCGGGGCAAATAGCCGTATATGGAGTAAGGTTCCAGCATAAGCGTAGGATAGTATAAAGGGAGCAAGTCGGTTGTGGTGTGCCAAGACCGACGATACGGTAGGCCTGTAAATAAAGAGGGCAAAAAGAATAATCAAAGATTTAACACAGTCAACAATATATACAAATTAACCAGACATTTCCTTAAATGCATTACGGTATTTAATTCCTGGAAGGATTTTGAAGGTAGGAATCTAGGACCGCAACTGGACACCATTTGTTGTGGGTAGGATAGTATGTTATCTCTACTGTTGGTGCATGTTGACTCGTTTCGGAATGTGGTAGAGCCAATAGGTAATGATATATGTGTTTACACACGTGGGATCGTTGAAGACAATGATCTGTCTGAGTGGTGGTTATGGTAGTGGATTCTCTGGCCTGAGAAAGGCATAAAAGGCAGTGTGCATGGCTGGTAATGGCCAACTTGGTAGTATAATTGAAAGGTTGTAGCTCTAATAGGTCCAATAAGGATGGAAAAGTTGGATGGCTATTGGTAATATCTGAGAGGAACGTGAGGGGATGGATTCCTGAAAACCTCTGAGTATATTCTTGTCTGGTATGATAGCATGAAGTTATGGTAGTTTTGGCCATAGGTTATCCTGTGTTGTTGAATGCCTGTAAAATATATAATTAATGGTGTGTGAGATGTTTTTAGTTTAAGGTGGCAAAAAATGAAGCAAAACCTAGGAGAAATGTTATGACACAGGTTGAGCTATGTCGTGTTCCAATGAGATTCTTTAAAGCCAGGTGAATAGGTGCGTTCTACAAGTATGGGATGAAAGTGCTAGGTGGGATAGTGCATTCTATGCTGCATGAGTATGTCTAATCCATGATTTTGTCTCTGGAACGAAAGAGTGGCCGTGACTGTATATAAGGCTGTAGGAAGCGTATGATAAACGTGCCTGGAATATAAATGAGACAATTGTCGGCAAGGATGTATACCAACGCCTGGTACATGAAAGTAAAAGAAATGTGGTAAGTGGCCAACCAAGTGAGTTCCCCAGCAATTCCATGATCGTATGGATGATGAGTGGCATTTGTTGATGATATGACATGTGCTCAGTTGTCTGAGTAACAACAGATTGATGACCCTGACCATGATTTACCCCATGCCACAGCAGCTGCTTTTAGCGGGGAAAGGATTGCCCATTTTATGCCATGTAAGTGCCAGTTTGTAGGGTAGATGGTAGCCGTTTACTGTGTTGATGATATTGGTCTTACTTAACGAAGCTTCAACCCCTGCTTGAGAGATAGCTGTAAAGGTAGATCAATGGTGTGTATAGTAAGGAAACTCCTCGGAGGGTATGAGGGAGTTGAGACTTGGGGTAGCGAAGGTGTGTGGTGCCAATAAGTCTATGGTTAGTCTTGTTTAAGGGAAGATTCCCTTGTGACAATACCAATGCATTTGTGTTTGGTGCCATGCTGTAAATGGTGGAGATTGGAAAACCCAAGTAAAAACCCCTCTGCAAATCTTGGCTATGAGTGTGTTTACAGCCGACAGTTCTGTTGTGCTGACTAAGTGAGGGCATGCTATATTCCTTGAGAGTTTATTTATGATACCTGTATGGGAGCCCTTTGAAGCTCCAGAGCCTTAGTAACTCTACTACAAGTCTGGAAGGGTGATGAGTCAGTAGTGTTGAAAATGCATTGGTGTGTACAGATGATGAGTACGTTATTTGTAAGTTGTATTGGGACACATGGTTTGTCATGTGCCCTGAATGATTTGAACATATATGCAACAGTCTATATGCAATGCAACTACTAATACCAATTGTCTATGGTAGTTCAGAGGTGCTGGTACCTGGAGCCTGAGAGTGCTCACCCATTTGTTTGGGAGAAAATCCCTTCTGTATGGGTACCTGCACAAATAAGCATCTCTACATATTCCAAATGCCAACACAACCAAGGGATGGTCAGTTCCCGATTTACCTAGAATCCCTGGGTCTGACCATCATAGATACATCATCATACATATATATGCCTTGTTTCCCCAATGTGCCGGGATCATATGTGCAGGGTTAACGTCTTGTACCAAGTAACCAAGTTTCGGTTGGTGCTGGTTGTACAGTAGCGTGAGGCCCAGCCTTGTGAGGGCTGTGACTGACTTGAAATTGCCAGTCTGTCGTAAATTTTTTGGCTCATGAGTTTATGAGTGAGGCTAGCATGGCCTGGGTGTCACCTGAGTTGGTGTTGCTGGGCCTTCCCCTGCCTCCGTGTTGTCCATTGATGTATGGAGGATTTTGAATAACTCTGCTTTCCTTGCTGTGGCAGGGTAGGGTATTTGTCGCCTCCTTAGGTCGGAGCCACATCTCCTCTGCTTGAAGGTGTATCACTTCTAGCCGGGGTGCCAGGAAGAGGTGATTCTTCACCATCTTTTTGAAAAATACTTAAATAACAATAAAGATTGCAATTATTATTTGTACCCAGGGGTCTTGTACTGGCTTGCTAGCTAAGCCGTAAGGCAAAACGATTAGGCTTGGTGTTTTTTGGTGACTGGTGAGGGAAATTTTTTTTTTTTGTGGCCACCGAACGTTGTGGCAGGATGTTGGCCTCTCGGTGACAGTAACCAGAAAATAGGAGGGGGAGTGACAGGTGAGGCCCTCTCTATGATACAATGCGAGGCAGCTAGCTCATGAGTGGCCCGAGGGGTGTATGCCTCCGAGTGTGAGGCGGGGTGTTAGCCTCGCGGGACCACTAACCAAAGCGTAAAGCAGAGAAACAGGGGGTAATACCTATTGGGCCATAGAACCCTAATTGCCAGTACATTACTACTATTCCAGGGAAGGTAAGAGATGAAGGTGTATCACTTCTTCTAGCCGTGGTGCTAGGAAGAGGTGATTCTTTACCATCTTTTTGAGAAATACTTAAATAACAATAAAGATTGCAATTATATATTTGTACCCAGGGGTCTTGTACCGGCTTGCTAGCTAAGCCGTAAGGCGAAACGATTAGGCTTGGTGTTTTTTTTGGTTTTTTTTGGTGACTGGTGAGGCCCTGCTAGTTGCCAAGTGGCTCGAGAGGCTCTATCTATGCTTGGCGCGAGGGGATTTTGTGTGGCCACCGAACGTTGTGGCAGGATGTTGGCCTCTCGGTGACAGTAACCAGAAAAATAGGAAGGGAGTGACAGGTGAGGCCCTCTCTATGATACAATGCGAGGCGGCTAGCTCACGAGTGGCCCGAGGGGTGTATGCCTCCGAGTGTGAGGCGGGGTGTTGGCCTCGCGGGACCACTAACTGAAGCATAATGCAGAGAAAAAAGGGGGTAATACCTATTGGGCCCTAGAACCCTAATTGCCGGTACACTATTACTATTCCAGGGAAGGTAAGAGATGGATAACTACGTGAGCAGGTGTATGTACCTGGTAGTATGGTATTGAACCTGACAATCCGTATAGGTTTTTAGTAGTAACTGTAACCTGAATGGATAAAACCGTATGGCATAAGGAAATATGGCATAGACCAAGCTTATCTTAAAACATACAGTATATGTGAAAGTAAAGTGCCGTGATATGTAAATATTAAACATCATATCCATACTGGTTAAATATGTATCAATCTTAACCCATTAAGTGCCGTATGTATGTGAACCATATTACCAGTTACGTATATACAGATGCGTGTGATACTGTGTAATAATATGTGTATTTATAACAGATATTGATATACTGCTTGCTATGTGAATTGTTGTATGCCTTATTGAATGGCAAGTGAACATGGAGTTGCAAAATGCAAGTGCACTGGAGATCTGCTGAGTGCCCTATAGGTGGCAGTGTAGTTGGATACTGATTGGTATGTGAAATGTTGTTTGTCTGTTGACCTATATGGGTCAGTGTTTTGGTGTTTGTAAAACCCCATGAAAATTGTCAATGTACTTGACAGACCTGTAGGTGGCAGTGTTGATAGAACCACTGTTAGTCTTAATGTGAAATGTAAATTATTGTGAATTAAACCTGAAGTTGAGCCCGTGTTGGAGTTTAATTCATGGTTTATGGTTATGTTTAAAACAATCTTATGCGTAATTTATATTGGCTGGTAATTGTATATGACATGTGAAGACAGTTTTGCTGTTGACCAGTAGGGGTCAGAAATGCTGATTGTATGGTAAAAATACCCTTTAACCCCTGAAGGATACATGACATGTGTGACATATCATTTATTCCAGAGTTTGGTCCTTAAGGGGTTAATCCAAATGCAAGGTTAACGTGAGATTTTGAGAGTGACCTGTAGGGGTCAGTGTGGTTTATGTGAAGCATTGTTTGTGAGCTATGCCCCAGCATTATAGTTGTGAAACAAACAGTGCCCGTTTGACAATATACAATAAGTGAACATAATAGCTTAATAACAA
>OW240922.1:9620808-9736480 GCA_933207985.1 Pelobates cultripes | reverse complement strand
TGAATAATTCCCATATTTACACTGTTTGTGTTCTGATAGTGATTAATTCCCATATTTACACTGTTTGTGTTCTGATAGTGAATAATTCCCCATATTTACACTGCTTGTGTTCTGATCGTGAATAATTCCCCATATTTACACTGTTTGTGTTCTGATAGTGAATAATCCCCATATTTACACTGTTTATGTTCTGATAGTGAATGATTCCCCATATTTACACTGTTTATGTTCTGATAGTGATTAATTCCCATATTTACACTGTTTATGTTCTGATAGTGAATGATTCCCCATATTTACACTGTTTATGTTCTGATAGTGAATGATTCCCCATATTTACACTGTTTATGTTATTTACACTGTTTGTGTTCCGATAGTGAATAATTCCCATATTTACACTGTTTGTGTTCCGATAGTGAATAATTCCCCATATTTACACTGTTTGTGTTCTGATAGTGAATAATTCCCATATTTACATTGTTTGTGTTCTGATAGTGAAGAATTCCCCATATTTACACTGTTTGTGTTCCGATAGTGAATAATTTCCATATTTACACTGTTTATGTTCCGATAGTGATTAATTCCCATATTTACACTGTTTGTGTTCTGATAGTGAATAATTCCCATATTTACACTGTTTGTGTTCTGATAGTGAATAATTCCCATATTTACACTGTTTGTGTTCTGATAGTGATTAATTCCCATATTTACACTGTTTGTGTTCTGATAGTGAATAATTCCCATATTTACACTGTTTGTGTTCTGATCCCCATATTTACACTGTTTATGATAGTATTAATTCCCCATATTTACACTGTTTGTGTTCTGATAGTGAATAATTCCCCATATTTACACTGTTTGTGTTCTGATAGTGAATAATTCCCATATTTACACTGTTTGTGTTCTGATAGTGATTAATTCCCATATTTACACTGTTTGTGTTCTGATAGTGAATAATTCCCCATATTTACACTGTTTGTGTTCCGATAGTGAATAATTCCCATATTTACACTGTTTGTGTTCTGATAGTGAATAATTCCTCATATTTACACTGTTTGTGTTCTGATAGTGAATAATTCCCATATTTACATTGTTTGTGTTCTGATAGTGAATAATTCCCCATATTTACACTGTTTGTGTTCTGATAGTGAATAATTCCCCATATTTACACTGTTTGTGTTCTGATGGTGAATAATTCCCATATTTACACTGTTTGTGTTCTGATAGTGAATAATTCCCATATTTACACTGTTTGTGTTCCGATAGTGAATAATTCCCATATTTACACTGTTTGTGTTCTGATAGTGAATAATTCCCCATATTTACACTTTGTTTGTGTTCGATAGTGAATAATTCCCATATTTTACTGTTTGTGTTCTGATAGTGAATGATTCCCATATTTACACTCTTTGTGTTCTGATAGTGATTAATTCCCATATTTACACTGTTTGTGTTCGATGGTGAATAATTCCCCATATTACACTGTTTGTGTTCTGATGGTGAATAATTCCATATTTACATTGTTTGTGTTCGATGGTGAATAATTCCCCATATTTACACTGTTTGTGTTCTGATAGTGAATAATTCCCATATTTACACTGTTTGTGTTCTGATAGTGAATAATTCCCCATATTTACTGTTTGTGTTCTGATAGTGAATAATTCCCATATTTACTGTTTGTGTTCCGATAGTGAATAATTCCCCATATTTACACTGTTTGTGTTCTGATAGTGAATAATTCCCCATATTTACACTGTTTGTGTTCTGATAGTGAATAATTCCCATATTTACACTGTTTGTGTTCTGATAGTGAATAATTCCCATATTTACACTGTTTGTGTTCTGATAGTGAATAATTCCCATATTTACACTGTTTGTGTTCCGATAGTGAATAATTCCCCATATTTACACTGTTTGTGTTCTGATAGTGAATAATCCCCATATTTACACTGTTTGTGTTCTGATAGTGAATAATTCCCCATATTTACACTGTTTGTGTTCTGATAGTGAATAATTCCCCATATTTACACTGTTTGTGTTCTGATAGTGAATAATTCCCATATTTACACTGTTTGTGTTCTGATAGTGAATAATTCCCCATATTTACACTGTTTGTGTTCCGATAGTGAATAATTCCCATATTTACACTGTTTGTGTTCCGATAGTGAATAATTCCCCATATTTACACTGTTTGTGTTCTGATAGTGATTAATTCCCATATTTACACTGTTTGTGTTCTGATAGTGAATAATTCCCCATATTTACACTGTTTGTGTTCCGATAGTGAATAATTCCCATATTTACACTGTTTGTGTTCTGATAGTGAATAATTCCCATATTTACACTGTTTGTGTTCTGATAGTGAATAATTCCCATATTTACACTGTTTGTGTTCCGATAGTGAATAATTCCCATATTTACACTGTTTGTGTTCTGATAGTGAATAATTCCCATATTTACACTGTTTGTGTTCTGATAGTGAATAATTCCCCATATTTACACTGTTTGTGTTGTGATTTCATTGTTCTTGCACTGTGTGTGCCTTCTTACAAGGATCTAGAAGCAAACTGATTGGAAGAAATATATTGAAAAACACATTAAAATAATTCTGCTGCAAACACTAAGAAGCAGGCACCAAACATTGTGTGAGATCACTAATTCTATAAAATGAAAACCGAGCCGAGTCGGTCACCATGGCAACAAAGCTCAAAACACAAGAGACAAACCAGAATAGGAGCCATTTTCCCGGAGACACTCAGTAGTTATAAGGTACAGCTAGAGTTCCTGTGGAGGCGAGGTACTATGTCTTTAGTATTTGGAACTCTAGCATGTGGCTCTTTTTTTAATTATTATTTTGAATGTTGTCTCGGGTGTTTAGAGCTCTATATAACATTGTACACAGGAGGAGGAGGAGGAGGCCATAGAGCAGGGCTGGGGGCCGCAGGTTGGACAGCCCTGATAGAGAGCATCTACAAACAGGGTGAGAGAAGCTGCTGCTGGTTTATAATGTATAATAATGTATAATAATGTATAATAATGTGTTATATTGGTGGGGTTAAAGCAGGGCTGGTGTAGAAGATGTTCATTGCATTATTAGCCCCCTTAGGAGAACCAGATGGCTGTAATAATGGGAATAATGGAACATCTGCTATTATTTTAATTCACAGGCTTTACCAGCAAAACAAGTAAGTAGGTAAAAACCCCGAACCTGCAATGCGAGAGAGAGAATATATATATATACTATACAGATGCAGGCATTGTATGATTATATCACATTGTACAGCACTACGGAATCTGATGGCGCTATATAAATAATAAAATAGTAATATCCTGGAGGGGGACTCACAGCCTTCACCTCCGCCTGGTCCTCTCTCTCCCTCGACCCCCAGTCTGTCAGAGTGTTGGGGGGGGGGGGTTACCACAGCAGCACTCCAATACTGCACAATCATGTAATGAAAGACAAGCCTGTACGTAGTAGAGGCTCAAGCTGGAGACAATAAAGTACCACTGGGGAATTTAGTGTCCACCCCGTTCCTAGTCACAGGATAGACGCACGGAGGGAAAACCAAAATTAAATAATAATAAAATAAACTGCCCCGCTTTGACCCCGCCACAGAACACAGCCCCTATCCTGTGCCACTATATATACACACACACTGCATCCCTTGTGCGCACACACACACTGTATCCACTATGTGCTCACACTGTATCCACTACCCAAACACAACTGCATCCCCATGAGAGGCAGGCAAAGACCATGAACTGTGTAAGGGGTCCCAAAACTTCAGATGGCAGTCCTGTTGTAAATACTTTCTTAATAGAAGCCTGAGGATTACATCATCTAAGGCATCATGGGATGCCTCTGTTGGCCATAATGTAGACATGCCACAGAGGTAAATAAGATTTGTACTTATCTTCACTACGTCATTCACACCAATAATGTGAAGAAAGAAGGTGCTATCGATTGTTGGGAAGCGACAGTTCTGCTCTAAAGGAACGTAATGAGCATCATAGCAGCTTGATATTAATGCATGTCCTGGGCGCGCTCTTATGTTACGGGTTAAACTGTTTATAAATAGTGATGTCGCGAACCGTTCGCGAACTTGCCGTGAACCTTTCGTGGCGAACTCCGGTCAGCTGACACATCCCTGCCAATCTCCGGCAGACCCTCCCTCCCAGACCCTCCCACCTCCTGGACAGCATCCATGTTGAAGCTGCCTTCAACATGGATGCTGTCTAGGAAGTAGGAGGGTCTGCCGGAGATTGGCAGGGATGTGTCAGCTGACCGGAGTTCGTGGCGAACAGTTCGCGGCAAGTTCGCGAACGGTTCGCGACATCACTATTTATAAACAGTTTAAGCCTACAGTGCTTCCAAGGCACCCATCCAGCTGTTTCAATGTGAATACCGTTCTCTTGGAGCCAGTGATAGTCTGAGAGCATTTCTCGGGGAGACAGTGATTTCCTGAGAGCCTTATTCTAGGAGCCACTGATAGGGTAAGAGTGTCAGATGATGTTCTCAGCCTATCACTGACTCCCATTGAGAAAAAAATGAATGTTCTCATTAACTAAACCCTGCACACACAAATACATTTAAGAACACACATACTGTACTTAAATAAAGTTTATATTTTTCTAAAAGCAGGAATCAATATTGTGCTATGGCATAATGGACAAGGTCAGAAATCAGACTGAGAAGATCCTGGAGCTCACCCTGGACATCATCTACCTCCTAACTGGAGAGGTGAGGAGGATTCTGGGAAAGTTACGTTGACATCACTATTACTTTGGCCACTACCATATTACACTTCCACTTATTAACATGAAATATAGTATCATAACACTAACATGGTCTGTTTAAAAGCAAACAAATTTTAGTTAGTACAGGTGGTCCTCACTTTGCGACCTACCTACTTTATGACAGCTCATACTTACGAACAGCTCTCTAGCTTGGGGTTTCAAGGGATTCCCATGTTAGAGAGCTAGTCTATGTTCAAGGAATTTTCCCCGAACATAGATTTTAGAGATTCCCTCTGTGAAGAAATCACTTTTTTATGTTCACTATTTCTTTCCTATTCATTCGGTAGATGTAACTACCGAACAGAGACCACCCTCCTGGCTCGTTAAACTTCAAAGAATGCCTCAATTGAACCCTCTACCTGTGCGGCCGGCGCTCGTAATACCGAACGTCACGTGGCTGAGAAAATGGCGGCCATCTTTTTTCATGCGAACAAAGGCAGCGGGACTTGGTCGTCGAGTGTCTGGAACTAAAATCGGACACTTGACTTCCTGAACACCGGTCTCAACAAGCGAACGCTGGATCTTTATTTCCCGAACAGCTAGAAGAGCGCTGTTCGGTACTTTTTGTGCATTCGAATGAGGGGAACAATCGCTGCCAATAGCCAGGGGAAACTGTTCGTGGGATTATTCGGTTTTTGCTACTTAACAAAATAGACTGGCAAAACTACTCACACTCATGGAACTGCTTTGGGCAGCCACCTCGCGGTTAGCTGCTCACAAAAGACTTCCATATTTTTTGAGAACCTCTGAACCGATCCGGGTGAAATTTGAATATGTTGGTCACCCAGATCGGGGCTATGTGGGGATACCATATGCCTAAAGGGGTGTTCTGAATATTGGGGAAAATTTAAATTTTTCTGCCTGGAGATAATAAAGTTAGTACTTTATCAGACTTGATTATCTCCAGGACTAGGGGAAGGAATTGTATGTTTGTGCTGGGAGTGTTTTACGTTTTTCCTGTAAATGATTGGTTGTACTGTGTCCCTCCCTGTGGGATATCCCCTTGCATGGGGACTTTCATAAAAGCTAGGGGGTGGTCATTAAAAGCCAGTTCTGTTGTACCCTTCTTTTTGAGTTCGGCTGATGTTTGGGGATTCGTATGCTTTATTAAGGGAATCATCTTGTAAAGCTATTGTGTTCGTATGGATTTTGTTTATTTCAACTACCGAACGGAGAGCTATAATCACTGATGCTCTGGCGGTTCAGGAGGAAACTACCGAATGAGGATTGGATATCCTAGGTTTCCTTACACCTTCCGCTAGTGAACTGGTCTATGTTTGGGGGAATTCCCCCGAACACAGACCTGCTCTCTAGCTCATGCTCGCTAGCATATCCTTACTAACTGACCAATTCCTTTTTCATTTCTAGTCCGGGCTCTCTGCATGTGACTTACACAACCTTCCTAAACATTTCCTACAAAGCGTCCTCTAATGATTATACTTCCTTTACTGCAAATTATAAGTAATTAAGAATTTCATATCTCCTTCTCAGTTAATGGCTTGCTAGACCACGAAGAAGCCTTCTGTATGTTCTTAAAATTATATTTACAGAGCAGGAAAAAAAAAAACTTTTAAAGTAAGTTACATCTTAATGAAAGTGAAACCATTTTTTTCATGCAAGCTGTGTCTGTCACAGCCAGGGGAGCTATGGCTGTGGCTGCATAAACAGAAACAAAAGTGATTTAACTTATAAATTGCAGTGAATTGAACAGTGGAACTTCAGAGACATAAGCTATACACTATAACTGCTTCATTAAGCTAAAGTTGTTTCGGTGACTATAGTGTCCTTTTAAGTAAGAATACGAATCCGTTTATTAATACACAATAATATTTTTTTTTTATATATCTTGGTATTATACTTGTATATGTGTAGAGAAAATACAAAACACTTTGTGATATTATATGTCCATTTACTACAAAAAGTTATAGTAAATAAAAGACTATAACAAATTATAGCAGTAACAGTATAATACAATACTGAAATTAACAAACTAAAACACGTAACTTACAAACTTCCCCAGCTCTTGGCTGGAGCTAAGAAGAACATTTTATGCTGTATTTAAGACATAAATAATTCATGAAAATCACTTCACACATAAAGCTGAAGTGTCTATAGTGTCTACAACAGTGGGACCTAGTTAGACTTATCTCATTTTGTACATAAGTATTATATGCTTTATAGTGGCATTTAGAAATAGCCCAAGTTAATCTTCTTCTTTTTAATATCCCTTAAATTACAGGATTACAGGGTTAGGAAGAATCCTGAGGCATGTGTCACACACAGCAGCAGTCCTCATGTGTCAGAAAGTCCCTGCAGGACCCAGATCCCTGGCATGGTGTCTTTGCATCACTCACCAATACATGAGAAAAGCAATGAGAAGATCCTGGAACTGACCAATCAGATCATCCACCTGCTGACTGGAGAGGTGAGGCTGCTGGGAATGGGGCATTATACAGTAAAACCAAGGGATGTGTCTGGATGGTGACTGTCTCATTGTGTGTGTCAGGTTCCTATAAGGTGTGAGGATGTCACTGTCTATTTCTCCATGGAGGAGTGGGAGTATTTAGAAAAACACAGGGCTCTCTACAAAGAAGTGATTGTGGAAAATCAACAGCCCCTCATCTCATTGGGTAAGCAGAGGTTAAATTACTTTCATATTTGTGCTTAAAGCCTGTATCGTGCACACATCCTTGACTGCTCTCTCTTTCTCTCTGATAGAAAACTGAGCCACACTCTTATGTAGTCAGTATATAAAGTGACAACACACACATTATGGTTGCTGTATGTTTATAGAGTAGTTACACTCATTCTGATTGATGAATGTAACTGTTTCTGAGGGGTAAACAACTTATTCCATAAAAACCTGCTGGGCAGGAGTTTCTGGGGTAAGATCAGGCCCAGAAAGATCTGCCATAAAGCTATGTATCTATTTTTTAGGAACGGTCTTGCTCGCTTTAGTCGTCCTATTACAAATATGAAATCTGAAAATTTTAAAGCTTCCTTCACTGTCTTTATTATTATTATTGGTTATATGGTGCTTTACAATATAAAACATCAAAGAAATGACTAACACATTAACTTAAAGGGAAATTATAGTCACCAAAACAACTTTAGCTTAATTAAGCTGTTTTGCTGTATAGATCATGCCCTTGCAGTATCACAGCTCAATCCTCTGGCATTTAGGAGTTAAATTATATTGTTTATGCAGCCCTGGTCACACCTCCCTGCATGTGATTTGCACAGCATTCCTAAACACTTCATGTAAAGTGGGATCTAATGGTTTACACTTCTTTTTGTGCACAGTCTGTTTAATTTAGAATGCATCATCTTCTGCATTGTTAATAGTTGCTGGACTTTGCAGGAGCCTCCTAAGTATGTTGAAAGCTTATTACACAAAACAGGAGTTAAAAACATATAAATCCAGTTAACATCTGATTGAAAAATGAAACCATTTTTTTCAGGAGGTGTGGCTAGGGTTGCATGGAAAGAAACAAAAAGTGAATTAACTCTTAAATGGCAGAGAATTAAGCAGTGAGACTGTAGGGGGAGGATCTGTACACCAAAACTGCTTCATTAACCTAAAGATGTTTTGGTGACTATAGTGTCCTTCTAATGAGAAATAAAAGGTGAAGATGGCTCTGGTAAAAAAAAATTACAAAAAAATGCTACATTTGCAAACTCTGTAGAATGAAATTGTGCATGTTTGTGTAATTTTGTTCTCCTGTTTCTTCATCAGACCTTGTAATGAAAAATAAAATTGCCCATGATTATTGGGAGGAGAAATACCCAACAATAAAGAAACCAAGGGAGAGACAGGGTCCACCCGTTAGAAAGGAATCCGCCATTCGTGATGAAGTAAGATTCATAGATACTGACATTTCTACAGCAACTAAACCCACTCAGGCAGAATGTACACCTACTCATTTTCATGAAGGAGCTGCTTCTTCCGGAGTAGAAGACCTCACAGACCATGGCATTTATTCATCAACTGAGCATATGAAGGTATTATATACATCTGCTAATATTAAGGAAGAAGAAGCATTTCTAGACAAGGACATTTATTCACAGACAGGCTATACATGTAATCTAATTAAGAACAAATCAGCCTTGTATGTAGAAGGAAATTTCACTGACACTGACATG
Source organism: Pelobates cultripes (assembly GCA_933207985.1). Classification (NCBI taxonomy): domain Eukaryota; kingdom Metazoa; phylum Chordata; class Amphibia; order Anura; family Pelobatidae; genus Pelobates; species Pelobates cultripes. The sequence goes on along the minus strand of OW240922.1, from coordinate 9,727,543 downwards.
TATACACGGACAGAACATACACAGACAGAATATACATCCACTTGGATTAAGGATGATTTAACCTTATGTGAAGAAGAAAATCTCACTGAACATGACATTTTTGAACCTACGGAACGTACATCAACTGAATATAGACCTATTTGTATTAAGGAAGAGCATGGTTTGAGGAAAGAAGGAAATCTTATGGACACTGACATTTGTACACCCGCAAAGCACAAAGATACACAAGATGTGTGCTATAATGAAGAATATCTGGTGGTTAGAGTCGGTGAAAAAGACCAGATCAGCGAGTGCAGCAACCATCACCAAAGCGTGCACTCCACAGATAAGATATTCAACTGCTCTGATTGTGAAGAGTGTTTTTCTAGTACCTCGGATCTTGTCAAACACCGATTGCTTCACAAAAGGAAGAAACTAACTTGTGCAGAATGTGGGAAACAATTCCCTTGTAAATCAAAACTTGTCATTCATTGTATGACACATACAGGCGAGAAACCATTCTCTTGTTCTGTGTGTGGGAAATGTTTTACATCTAAATCAAATCTCATGATACATCAGAGAGTTCACACAGGAGAGAAGCCATATTCATGTTCTGAATGTGGAAAATGCTTTAGTCAAAGCTCCAGGCTTTATACACACATGAGGCTTCACACAGGAGAGAAACCATATTCATGTTCTGAATGTGGAAAATGTTTTCGAAACCGTTCAAGTCTGTTTTCTCATAGCAGTACTCATGTAGGGGATAAACCATTTTCATGTATAGAGTGTGGAAAATGTTTTGGTTTAAAATCAAGTCTTGTAAAACATTTAAGGAATCACACAGGAGAAAAACCATTTCCATGTGAAGTGTGTGGGAGATGTTTTACTTCTTTATCACATCTAAAGACCCATCATATGGTTCATACAGGCGAAAAACCATTTTCGTGCAATGAATGTGGCAAATGTTATCGTGTAAAGTCAAGTCTTATTAAACATCTAAGGATTCACACAGGAGACAAACCATATTCATGCACTGAATGTGGGAAATGTTTCATTACTCTGTCAGATTTGAAGATGCATCAGAGTAGTCACACAGGGGAGAGGCCGTTTTCAGAGTGTGGAAAATCATTTAGTCAAAGCTACCTACTTTTAAACCATCAGCAGATTCAGTCTAAGGAAAAACTATTTTCATGTTCTGTATGTGGGAAATGCTTTTCTAGTAGCTCAAGTCTTTTGGAACATGAAAGAACTCATTCAGAAGCAAATCAGTTTGTCTGTACTGGATGTGGGAAATCATTTTCTTTAAAATCAAGCCTTGTTAAACACCAGAGGATTCACTCTGGAGACAAACCCTTTTCATGTATTGAATGTGGGAAATCTTTTCATTTTAAAGCAAATCTAGTTATACATCACAGAATTCACACAGGAGAGAAGCCATTCTCATGCTTTGAATGTGGGAAATGTTTTACTGTTAAATCAAGTCTTCTTAAACATCAGTTAAAGCATAACAATTGTCAGTCAGCTGGCTTTGTGTAATAAAGCTTTATATAAATCTAATTTTGCATTCTCTTTAGTACTGTTCCATAAAGTGCACAAAAACTCTTGATACCTAATGTTTGTTCATCATTGACCATATTTATGACTTTCAAATGCATTTCTAGAAAGTTTTGAAATAAAATAGAGATCAGTTCAGATTCTACAAGCAAATTTTATTTTTGTAAATGTAAGCATGAGTTAAAAAAAGAAGTGAGTTAAATTGTTTCAGCATTTCCTACAAATTTTTTTCCAAACAACTGCATGGGTTGCGGTGCCATGTATGAAGCAAAAGAGACAGACAGTGGATTTGGGGGTAGACACCAGAGGGGCTGGGAAAGGGACAAAAGAGAGAGACTAGTTTTAGTCGACTAAAATCTACTGGAGATTTAGTCGACTAAAACAATTCAGATGACTAAAACTAAATTGAAATTTGCCGTCAAACTTAACACTGAATTAAACATATATCCCAATGGTCCGTTAATTAGGGAGGAACATTAATCCTCACCCTACCAAACGGAAGAGAGTGATTATGACATACCAAATAAACCACCATTAATGAGAAACAAATCAAACTACACATAAAATAAAAAGTAAAGCATAGTGAAGAATAATAAGAAATAGGAAACAAAATTAACACAAGATGAATAAACACACACCTAGAGTGATGCTTAATGAAACATACATAGTTTGTAGGCATGTGAAGTGCAAACATATCAATGCTATAATAGCTAAACAGTGAATTCAATACAGCAGTCAAAAGCTGAATTACTACATATTGCTGGAACTAACTATGACTGCACAAATACAAATGTTATAAAACACAAGTTAGTAGAAGAAAGAAACAAACTAAGTTTTACAAAAAAGCAATGATATAGTACTTGTAGCGGAGCGCTAGTTTAACATAGACTTTCCTCCACTGGTATTCCAATAGTTACTCAGGAGAAAGCAGGATATTACAAGAAAAAGTCACCAGAGAGAACTGGCTGATATTTCTTGACAATCTTACGTATTTCTCCATATCATAAGCTATAATCAGTAATAAACAAAGACAATGTCGTTAGCTTTGGGTACATTATGCTCCAAAAGGGCGACTATCTGTTCATAAGGTACACCAAAATGCTTTGTCTAGAATTTCAGTAGTAAACAAAGAACAAATAAGTTGTCAAACCAATTTTGGCAGGTCCCCCTCCCACTCTCCTACCTCAGTCTGTCCACTTCTAACCCCTTTCCTCCCGTTACTGCCCCTAAATTACTTTATCTCATCTCCATAAATCAATTATCACCATCACCCCTCAAAACATCACCATTTTCTGATCTCTATGGATGATGAGTAATTTCAGAACACATTGCATTCTAGCAGATCTGTCACCACCATCCCCTCCCCCCAATAAAATCAGTATTTCATAATGATACAATCTTTTTTGAAACACTCACATTGATTGTGTTGGAAGTTCACTGAAATTCCAATGCAGTAAAAAGATTTCATAAGACAAACTAGAGACTGCAACGTCTTGTGTATTTTTTTCCTTCCGCTTGACAAAAGGTGGAGCTATCACCGTCTAGTTTTGTCCATTCCCCTATCCTCTAAAAACCTCAATGTTGTACTCTCGCAGATGTACAAGAGTATGGCAGTGTCATGGGTTCCTGGCAGATGAAGTGCCAGGAGCTTTAGTGTTCGTGGCTGCCAACATCTTCATCCTGGTTCCTCGGATGGAGATAGTGGTAGCCATGAAAGACAGCTTTAAGTATGTAAAACCTATCTTTGCTTGCACTCCCAGGCCACTGCACTCAAAGCGGTGATACCACCATCGATGGTCATTGCAAAATACGCAAAGACCCCAAAACATTACAGAGCTACTTTAAAGGAGAATGCCTTGACATGTCCTAAGCTGTCCGAGTCTACAAAGAGGGGAAAAAAAGAAATTTTGTGAACAGGTGTTCCATCTTTAATAAAAAAGAAAAACTACTGAGAAGGTGGAGTACTAAGTCATAAACAGTGTTTAACTCACCAAATATTAGCAGTGCAGAAGGAAACCGTACAAGTGAATAGGTCTGTTCCATCTTTGGAATTGATTAGGAATAGGGGGTTGAGGTGTCATAAAATAAAGATGTGTCTGAAAATGGAAGAAGCAGGTGGCGGGGTAGGGAATAAGCAGAATACACAAAGCAGGGGAGAGATTACCTAAAAAAAAAAAAAATCAATATATATATGTGTGTGTGTGTGTATATATATATATATATGCAAATTGAACAGTGAATGGACGGAACTATGTTTAATTAAAGGACCACTATGGTGCCAGGAAAACAAACAACTAGTTTTCCTGGCTCTTTACGGTCTTTGGGTCCCCCCCCTCCCCCCACCCTCAGGGTCCCCCTCCCGCCGAGCTCAAGAGGGGTTAAGGGATTAAACTCTTACCTTTCTCCAGCGCCAGACTCCCTTGGCGCTGGGAACTCTCCTCCCTTTTCTGCCGTCATCCGCCGAATGCGCATCAGTCCATAGGAAAGGATGAAAATCACAGTGAGAAGCGCCTCTAGCGGTTGTCAATGAAACAGCCACTAGAGGCTAGATTAACCCTAATGTAAACATAGCAGTTTCTCTGAAACTGCTATATTTACAGCTGCAGGGTTAACCCTAGATGGACCTGGCACCCAGACCACTTCATTGAGCTGAAGTGGTCTGGGTGCCTATAGTGGTGCTTTAAGCAATTTCAGCTTTCAGGTCATTTTTGTGTAAATTGAGTCATCTTCATTCCCTTTAATGCAGGTTGCCATCTACTTCATTTCTTCTCTGGCCATATTAAATCCTATGCTATCAACCCATTCCAGTAGGTATGATAGTAAAGTTCGGCCAAGTCTTTATCCATCCGTTCAACATCATGACTCTATAATTATACACTTAGTGGCAAGTATAAATTATCTGACATGAAGGGGCATGGATATCAGCTCAGACATCATAGAACCCCAAGCGATCACCATTATAGTAGTTACAAAAAGACAAAACAGGACCATATTAGAAATACATGAAGTGTGGGGTGTGCTGCTGGACTTCTAGGATAAAAGGCCGAACTAGGCCACTGGGATTATCTGGCCAGGACACCCCAAAATTGTTTTATTACGGCGTACCATATGTAACATACTTACATAAGACGAAAAAAGTCGAGCCCATAAATTTCTTCCTTTCTCATATCTGTTTTTGCTGTTGATTGAAAAGGAGGCAAAAAACCCAACAACAAACAAAAATATATTTTAAAGTACTTTCCAATTTTGCACAAAAATGGGGGAAAAAATTATTGTCTGCCCCAGGATGGCAGTCAGATCTCTCTTTGTATCAAGTAGCTGTTACCCACCATATTAAATATTATATCCCTGAATATTATGCTTTTGAAGAATTAATTTAGTTTATGTTTAAAGAGACACTATAGTCACCAGTACAACTATAGCTTAATGTAGTTGTTCTGGTGAGTATAATCATTGCCCTTAGGGATTTTCATGCAAACACTGCCTTTTCAGATAAAAGGCAGTGTTTACATTGCCTCTAGGGACTCCTCCAAGTGGCCACTCCTCAGATGGCCACTGGAGGTGCTTCCTGGCTCAGTGCTGCATAGTAGGCAGCACTGCCATTCAGTGTCTCCATAGAGTTGCTGAATTTTCCTCATAGAGATGCATTGAGTCAATGCATCTCTATGAGGAGGTGCTGATTGGCCAAAACACTGTTTGGCCCCACCCCATCCTGATTTTAGCCAATTCAATGCTTTCCCTATGGGCAAGCAAGCATTAAATTGGCTAAAAATCAGCAATTCTGATGAGGTCATCAAGGAGGCAGATCATAGGCAGGGTCAGCACTGGCAGACCCGCACTACGCTGGAAATAAGATGAGTTCTTACATTTTCTAAGGGGGGAAAGCCACTTAAATGGTGGTTTAACACTATAGGGTCAGGAACACGTTTGTGTTCCTTTAAAAATCTGTGCAGACGGACAAAAAAATCTCTTCAGACAGAGAATTCCACATATTTATTTTCATACTGTAAAGAGCTCTTTTCTTTGCCTTGGACTGAATCTCCTTTCTTCCAGTCTAAATTGGTAAACATTTGTCCTATGTATAGTTCTATTTATGTATGTATGTAGACAATGGTTTATATTGCCCACAAATATATTTGTATAATGGTATCACCTCCACTCAGATGTGTTTTTTCTAAACTAAATAGATTTAAATTTGTTTGCTTTTCTTTGTAACTTAAATCCTCTATTCCCCTTATTAATTTTGTAGCTCGACTCTATATGCGGAGAAGCACCTTCTGTACTACCCGAAGTAACTCATAGTAGGGATGTGCATGGGCAAAAAATTTGGTTCGGCACTTCTGAAATCCAGGACTTTGGCAATTCAGCACTTTGGTTTCAGGACTTACCTTTGTTGGGAGTCCAGTAGGCAGAGATTTGTGCTCACCCTTGCAGATATACACACTCCAAGGTGATAAGGTTAGAAACCACCAGGACTGTGAATCTGTGCGTGGGGGTTGTGCATGAAAGGTGTTTCCAATACGCAGTACAGACAAGGGAAAATCCAGAAGAGTAGAAAGACACGGTTCCAAAAGTCAAGTTAGGTATAATCAAAGAAGAAAGGGTCACAAGCCAAGTCAGTCTTAGAAAACAGGATACAACTAACTGACACTGCACTCAGGGAGAGGCAGTGTTTTATACCTGGAGTAATGATCAATCTGCCTCAGGTGTAGTTTGATAGACATGTAGGAGCCACTTGTGAACTCCAGCCCCCTAGTGCTGGAAACAAGGCAAGGCTTAACATCAAGCTGAAGTGTGGTTCAGAGGCAAGATAGCAGGAACAGGACACATGAGGGCCACAGTTCAAATCCCCTGTTGGGTGCTTCTGGGGTGACCGCGTCTCGCAATTTGGTTTGGCACTTCAGCAATCCCTACACCTACTAGGGGTGGTAGGAGTAGGGTTAGAGTTAGAGTTAGATTCCGGTCATCATTCCCTTAGTTTTTCCCTCCCTCTCCTGTTCTGACACTTTTCAGAAATCCGAAACACTTCGGCACTTCTGAAAGCATCCGAATGTCCAAATTTAAATTTGGACCGAAACGAATTATACATGTCTATAAGTGATAATGTCCAGCCACCCTTACAGTGTACAGTATGTCATACTTACACAATATATTATATTCTTTTATATATTTCTAGAATCATTGGTTCAGCACCAATGTATAGACTTTAATAATTTTAATATAAAATAATCTCTAACAGTAACAAAATCAAGTATTTTTGGTTAGTGTTACTTACGTGGCTGCATTAACCATAAAGTAACCTGGATTTTAATATTATATATAGCATTTATGTACATAAATATGGTAAAATTAAATGGACACAACCATAGATCTCAGATATTTGTGGCTTTATTCACCCACCATGGTTTAACAAGGGATCAGCATTTCAACTTTTTAAAGAAACCGGCGTATACAGTAATATACACACTAAAATCTCCATAACTCACTCAGTACTTTGTGGAGTATTTGCTGAGTGAGATAGGACCTAAATCAGAAAATATAATGTCTATTTATATAAAAGTGAAGTATGTAATTTGGTAAAATCTCTCTCTCAATGTCATTTTATAATTCTGAACAATAAAACACATTAGTGGTCTGTTCATACATTTTAATGTTTCAAATCTTGTTTATAAGGTTGGTTTTCTTTTCTGTGACTACTGGAAATGTTTTTGATAAGTGTCCTGATTTGCTATAGCCACGAATCAGAATGAGATTCAATATCCATTTGGATTGTACCACTAGAAGCAATGTATCTTAGAGCACTGCGTAGCACATTAAAATGAGAGTTTAGGACAATAGTATTTGCATATAAATGAAACAATATTTATTTTATTTATTTCCAGTGCATTTAACCTATTGGATTGTTCTATTCGGCTGCATTATTGTCATTTGAACTTTTTCCATTCAAGTGTCTTATTTTATATTCTTGGATTGTTTTGTGTAAGAAGGGACACCATTATCACAAAGCACATTTTCCATTTCACTCACCTGATTACTAACTTGCATAAAAGGTGACATTTTTCTAATGGCTGAAATACTTACCAACTCTCAAGGGTTAAAAAAAAAAAAAAGGGTACTATTTTTCCACAACTACTCCTGCTGCAATGTACAAGGGAATGACGTTATTCCTCCTAGTCATCAATTCACAATGGGGGTTGCACACCCAGACAACTGCTTGAAATGCAAGGCTCTCCAAGCATTGTTTATGGAGTGGATTGCTTTTATGAACTTTTTAAACGTAATATTCTCATTTCTTGCAATAAGCATGTATACATTGCACTCCTAAAATATTTAGCAATATTAACAATGATGTCCTTTCGAATAGTACTCCATGGTGGCTTTATTTTTACTCTATAAAAACAAACATTATGCATGTTTAGTGTAAACAGACTGGGAAATGGTTGAGAAACGTATAAGGATGGGAAACATATTAACATTACATAATCCCTGCTACCTACCTCTAGGTACATGGAGAGAAATTTCAAAGACGGCTACCTATTACATCACGTATTTGCCCAAAGTGTACATTAATCTGTGCAACAGTATGTTTCTGTTCCGTAAATAACAGATGATCCCCTCACGCCATCTATCTAGTGTGTGTTAGAATTAATTACTGTGATTTTCTCATTATATTTTGATGTTCCTCTACAGGACATTCATTCCCGTGCCCCAATGATCACATAGAACTCAGTCGTGTTAATTGGAACATTTATAGCAACAAATTATTGCTTATTTTATGTTCTGTAAATCACAAAATAAAACAATAGAATGGTTACTACACGCATTTAAATGCACAATATCACCAATGATTCAAGCTTCAATATTTTATCACAATCTGTCCTGTAATAAGGTCAACAAAACAAAAGTGCTAAAGTTCAGCGCACAGATCAATAAATCATACAAGGATCTGTACTATCAGAAGTTCAATGGTTCATACATATCTGGAACATGTATGTATTGAAAAAGACAAGAAAAATACAAAGTATCCATCATTCTGAATCACAATGTCCATGTGTGACCTATGCAGAAATGTTTACACTTGAATATTCAATGAAAATTAGTAAAAAGCAATCTGTTTATCGATATGGTCCACGTCATGTCCAGCAATACCTGAACTAACACTAAAAAGATCTTCCTGTGTACAGGATGTCTTCTCTACAAAATGAATCCTTTGATGTGAAGCAAGGTTTGAGCTTTGAGTGAAACCTTTTCCGCACACAGAGCATGTGAATGGTTTCTCTCCGGTGTGAATTCTCTGATGCTTAATTAGGCTTGATTTAGCCGTAAAACAGCTGCCGCATGTAGAACATGGGAAATTCTTTTCTCGTGTGTGTATATTCTGATGTGAAGTAAGATGTGATCTGCGGCTAAAACATTTCCCACATACAGAACATATGAATGGTCTCTCTCCCGTGTGGATTTTCTGATGTGATATAAGGCTTGATTTAGCAGAAAAACATCTTCCACATTCAGAACACGAGAACGGCTTTTCTCCTCTGTGGATTCTCTGGTGAGAAATAAGATTTGATTTTACAGAAAAACATTTATTACATTCGGAGCAAGAGAACTGTTTTTCTCCTGTGTGAGTCCTATAATGTACAAGAAGATTATATTTAGAAGAAAAGATTTTCCCACATTCTGAACAAGTCAGCTTCTTTCCTTTGTGTACTGCCTTGTGTTTAACAAGATCTGTGTTACTAGTAAAACTTTTCTGACATTCAGTACAGTTATATACACGTTCTGTGGTGCGTCTTCCATGCTGAGAGGTAGAACTAGAGCTACTATCATTTCCACCCCACGCAGTACTATTGATTATTGGGAAGATTTTATCTCTTTCTGGCACCTGACGATGACATTTTTGGTGCTTCTTTAAAGGTGTACAGGAGTATTCTGTCTGAAAATAATCTGGTAGTCTAAAAATTACATCTGTAAGATTTCCCTCTTTACATAAAGACAATTCATCATCTATATAAGTTGATGTGTATTCTCTCTGTGTATGTTTTGGGGTTGAACAAATATTGGTGTATGTAATATTTTTTCTTCCACGAAAAACTGATTTCTTATTTTTATGAGAAGATATATCATCTGTCTTTGTATTCTCTGGGGGTGAATAAATGTCTGTAAGATTTACTTCTTCACTTGAGGGTGCTTCCTCTTTAATGCCAGTGGATATATAATCTATCAGTGTATCTTCTGTGGGTTTATAAATGTCAGTTTCTCTAGCATTTTCTTCACACAAGATTGGTTCCTTCTTAATATGACCGGATGTATATTCTGTGTCCACCTGTTCTGTGGGTTTATAAATATCCATTTCTATGGGTTGTTCTTTATTACCGGAGGCTAATTCCTCTTTAATATCAGTAGATGAATTATCTGTTGGTGTAGACTCTGCAAGGGTTTCAGTAAGATTTCCTCCACCCGATATTTCCTCCTTAATCTGAGTAGATGTATATTGTGTCTGTGTAAGCTCTGTAGATACATACATTTCTGAGGGATTTCCTTTATTACACGAGTCTACTTCCTCCTTAACATCAGTAGATGTACATTTTGTACGTGCTGTGAGTGTATCAGGGTCTGTGATATTTTTTTCTTCATTTGAGACAATTTCCTCCTTTGTATGTCTTTGTTTTCTTTTTGGCTTACTTATTCTCATACATGTCATATCTGGATTTATTTCAATGTCCATTTTATCTTCTATTACATGCTCTTGTGATGAAAAGGGACTTGCACAGGCTTCTTGTGTATTCTGAGTCTCGGTTTCATCTATTGGAAATGAATGACAAAACATGAGCAGAGCTGACCTTTAAATATACGTTAATAAACCAAAGAATGCCATGAAATGGGTAAAAGTTAAAACTGCTTGGAAATATAGCTCCTAAACAACTATGAAATGGTTGCAAAAAAAAAAATCACTATTTGTAAAAAAAATTATTTCTGTAGGGGAACATGCATAGAAAGATAATTACATAGAAGAAAATATCTTCCTATAACTTCTATATGTCTTCACAATTGTATAAGTCTCAATACATAAAAAATGTTCACAGAGAATCACTCACCATAAGTGGTTTTTGTGTACTATATGGGTACCTATCCAAAAGTAACAATTGAACTGACATTGGCTGAAGCAGTAGTTTGCTAGAAAGGTGCTTGGCTTACAGTTGTAAGAGCGCCAGGATTGGGCTTCCTTTTCTAATCTTTTTACTTTTATTATTGATCATAACATATAGGGTCATATACAGCATCATATCTTATCAGAAACAGTGTACAGAGCAATCAATTAATCAAAGGAGCACTTAAAGAACAATAACCACAACAGTGACAAAAACACACAACTTTCCTTAACAATAAGGGAAGACTTCCTCTGGTTGTCAAACAAATAACAATAGTAGGGGAAACTGCTTGTCGATTTTAGCCAATCCAATGCTTTTCCCATGGGAAAGCATTGGATTGGCTAAAATCAGCAATTCTGATGATGTCACCAAGGGGTGGGGCCAGTGCCTTAATGGTGGGTTTTTCACTATATGGTCAGGAATACATGGTTGTGTTTCTGGTTATTACAACTACAAGCACTCACAGTCCCTTTCCCAAGGGAAGCAATACACTGACCTGACAACACAGGTCACAGGTAACTTTTATAGGCTCTTTTATGATGTTCTCTACAGAGAACTGTACTACAACAACATATAGCATGGCCACACATTTTGTGAAGATGGAATCTGTTTTTCTTTAGTGAGGCCAGGACAATCAGTGTTGGTATTGAATTGGCACTAATGACGCTATATGTTGTATAGCACAGAGTTGGACAATCCAGATATGTATCCTTCCAGGAGTCCACATGAAGATTACTTGACTACTAACAGATAAGGCCATGGGACCTTCCTGACATTTCTTGGATATTCCAAAATTGATGGACACGTTACGCCAAGTGTGACATCAATGGGGCAGTCTCGCACAGGTGCGACCATGCTGCCCTGACCTTCGAGATAGGTTGGACTGCCTTGTTTATGCCTTGATGGTCAAAATTCCTTGAGTCCAAGATACAGACCAATAATTTCTAGACACAATGTCTGGATACTAGTACAGACTACAGGGCGCCACAAGCACTAAAGCATATATTATAACAATGTGGTATGGAATAATCCCAAATGAAGAGTGATCCGTGGAAAAAAGTCCACTTTATTGAAACAGTACTATCCAAAAGTGCAACATGCACAATATGGATAAAATAACAACATAAAATGACAATATCAATATTAAAAATAAATATACCAAGAACCCCTAATGGATAGCAGCTATAATCATACAAGGAAAAATAGTAAAGTGCCAAGTGCTGGAATGTAAAAGTGTAGATACCAATAATTAAAAAACAGCATAAAGTGCACAAATACTATATGATGGAATACTTGTAGAAAAAAGAGACTGCTATACCAAAAACTGCAGGGATCTTGGAGATGCTCAACGCGTTTCGTCGATGTCGACTTCCTCAGGAGCTTGCTAGATTGTTGTTGGTCCTCGTCTTCTTTTAAATCCGCCGGTCTGGCCGCCATTAATTGATCGCGCATGCGCAAACCGTACCGTACGCACCATCATACGTGATGACGTGCGACTGGTCGGAGGGCGCATGCGCTAACCAAGCTGGAACGCAAATAAACTTTATGTGTAATATATGCAGCCACAAAATGAGCAAAACTCCACTTGGAGTGCTCATAATCAGTGCGGTCTGAATTTACAGACCTGCCTATATCCAATCTGGGTTATATTACATATGTAGCAACCAAATAAAGATGCAAATTGGGCCATATACGAAAAAAGGGTCAATAGGACCAACATTCAATAAAAATCGCTTTAAATGCAGCTATAACGCTGTGTAAAAAATATATACAATATAAAATAAAATGTTAATATATGTATATATATATAGACAGAAAAATAAGGAGTTTTTATCTTGTGATTTATTATATATATATATATTCTTCAGTACATTTTATGATCAAATTTATTGTGATTCGCTTGTATATTTTATTTATTATTATATATTTTTCATATTTATATTTTTTATTATTTACTTTTTACCTTTCATCCTTCGTATTCATTCTGATGAATTGGATTTTTGTTTACCTGACATCCTCCACTAATGTCTACAGGATTTATTATGACATTGAAAGGATAGTTTTCCTTGTTAGCCCTAGCAAAATATATGTATCCAAAATTTTAAATGTTGTGATGCAAATAGGCTATTAAACTTTTTTCGTAATTTTTTCGTAATTTTCTCCTTATTTTTCTGTCTATATATATATACATATATTAACATTTTATTTTATATTGTATATATTTTTTACACAGCGTTATAGCTGCATTTAAAGCGATTTTTATTGAATGTTGGTCCTATTGACCCTTTTTTCGTATATGGCCCAATTTGCATCTTTATTTGGTTGCTACATATGTAATATAACCCAGATTGGATATAGGCAGGTCTGTAAATTCAGACCGCACTGATTATGAGCACTCCAAGTGGAGTTTTGCTCATTTTGTGGCTGCATATATTACACATAAAGTTTATTTGCGTTCCAGCTTGGTTAGCGCATGCGCCCTCCGACCAGTCGCACGTCATCACGTATGATGGTGCGTACGGTACGGTTTGCGCATGCGCGATCAATTAATGGCGGCAAGACCGGCGGATTTAAAAGAAGACGAGGACCAACAACAATCTAGCAAGCTCCTGAGGAAGTCGACATCGACGAAACGCGTTGAGCATCTCCAAGATCCCTGCAGTTTTTGGTATAGCAGTCTCTTTTTTCTACAAGTATTCCATCATATAGTATTTGTGCACTTTATGCTGTCTTTTAATTATTGGTATCTACACTTTTGCATTCCAGCACTTGGCACTTTACTATTTTTCCTTGTATGATTATAGCTGCTATCCATTAGGGGTTCTTGGTATATTGATATTGTCATTTTATGTTGTTATTTTATCCATATTGTGCATGTTGCACTTTTGGATAGTACTGTTTCAATAAAGTGGACTTTTTTCCACGGATCACTCTTCATTTGGGATTATTCCATACCACATTGTTATAATATATGCTTTAGTGCTTGTGGCGCCCTGTAGTCTGTACTAGTATCCAGACATTGTGTTTAGTTTTTTATAGAGGTTTAGAGTGACCTCCATACAGTGGCTTGCCTACATTAAAGTTGAGACCTATTACCACCTCCATCACCCTTCTATCTATCTTTTGTTTCAATAATTTCTAGACATCTTAATTTCCTTTACTTATGTGGCTTGCCCAGCTAGGTTTATTGTCCTGTGATTGTTATAGGATTACTTCCAAGGAGTGAACAGAAGAGTTTTACACAGACTCTTTTTTGATACCAGTCTTATGCATAGAACAGTATTGCCATTAGAAATCTTGGGGAAACTAGCTAAATCATTTCCCTGGACATCCCACAGCATTACACTGCCCCTTTCTGCAACACAATGCCCCCCCAAGGAATTGTATGGGGTGTTCCTTCTCCAAAATGTACTTCACCAAATATCAACACCCTTCCCCTGTTTGTGTCTTTATCTCAATATCCACCCAATGATTTTTCCCTTATATCCATCTACACCTCCTCCCACACTTTGTGCCAGTCTCCCCATAGTTAGCCACCTTTACTCCTCCCATATCTCCTGCAGGTGTCTTTAAGTCCTTCTCACCAGCATATTTTCCCTTCCACCCTTATTTTCCTCTAGTAACGTAGCTGAGCAGCATTGTGTTGGGGTCCCTTTAAAGCTCTACTTACCAAGTGAGCCAAAGGTCTGGTGAGTCTCCATCTCCCCTTTTTTGCAGAGAATCTCGCCTCCTTCGAAGTGCTCCCACTCCTTCACGGAGAACTGAACAGTAACATCCTCACACCTTATAGGAACCTGGCACACACAATGACACAGTCACTATCCAGACACATCCATTGGTTTTACTGTATAATGTCACATTCCCAGTGCCTCACCTCTCCAGTCAGCAGCTCAATTATCTTATTGGTCAGTTCCAGGATCTTTTTGTCATTGCTCCTCTCATGGATTAGGGAGTGAGGAGGAGATACCATGCTGGGACTCTTGTTCCTGCAAGATCCATCTGTCACATTGGAACTCCAGCTTTGTTTGACATGCTCATCATGCTTCTTAGCAACCATATAATGCTAAATAATAAAACATTAAAAGGCAAAACACACCTTCAGTCAGTATTACAACCCATAACATTAAGTAATTTATTGTGAATATCGAAGGAAACCAGATAATATATCGGAAAGTGCAGATACCAATCTCAAGCATGTCTTGTACATCTGTTTTGTATCTCCTCCTTTATTTCCTTGGAATCTTTATCAATATCTAGTTTCCAGCTACTCCATATACTAGCTAAATCAATCAGTTTACTATGCACGGCTCTCCCTCACTCCCTGCATTTTAGTTCTCCCTGTATCTCCTACCGCCATAAACATTCACTAGCTAATTTGAATTGGCTAAAAATCGGCAAGGATGAGGGATGGGAGCAGGGCCAAACTCTGGTTTGGGCAATCAGCATTTCCTCATAGAGATGCATTGAATCAGTTCAACGTCCTGAAGGGCAGTGCTACACACTGTGCAGTACTGCCCCAGGAAGCACCTCAATTGGCCATCTGAGGAATGGCCACAGCAGGTATCCCTATGGGGCAATATAAACACTGCATTTTCTATGAAAAGGCAGTGTTTGCATGAAAATGCCTGAAGGTAACGATACTTATCAGAAAAAAACACATTAAGCTGGAGTTGTTCTGGTGACAATAGTGTCCCTTGAATTGTATTTACTGTTTCTGTTTTCTCAAATGCAGATATTGTTTTTACATTCATTTTTAGTAAGCTGTACTGCTAATAAAGCCTTCATGGCCCTTGTGAATATCTATAAGCAAGGTATTTTACTATTTCAGAAACACACTATATACTGTCTAAAGCTTTTTGTTTGTGTGTAAATTTACATAATTGTAATTGTTACGTTTGTCTGCAAAGCAATATATACACAATATTGCTGCATTATAATATGTTTATATGCTCACTATGCACCCCTCACTTGAAATTAATTTTATGCTAATATATATATTTTTTAATCAAAAGGCATTCTCTTACACATGTAATGTTTCATGATTATGGGGGAGCTCGAGATGTGATTGTGGGACATTAAACAGTGTTCCCCCCCCCTCCCTTGTTAAATCTCTGATAAGTCTTTGTTGATAAATCACCAGCTTTATCTCTTTATATACAATACCTTGCTTGCACTCAGCTTTTGACTAATACAATATATTAAAGGTTTACTCCAACCAACCAAAAAAAAAAACACAGTTTCTAAAGGATAAACTAACCAAGGGTGGCACGGAGGGAGCTGTGCTATTATTGGTCATCAATCACTAGCATGTTATGCACAGAACTGAACTGACTCTTGTTCCTGGCTGGCTAATGACACCACTGGAGGCGCAGTTACAACTCAGGAAACAAAGGGCTTTGACTCTATATGTGCAGCTTTTCTCAGTGAAATGCACATACAGACTTCAAGCACCATGACCACTTCAAATCAGCAAAGTGGTCAGGGTGCTTACCCTTTAATAAACACACAATCTCACAAACGTCATATGTTCATGTTCTGAATATCCTGTTTCCAGGACTGAGAAAGGGATGACATCAATGTTATATTGCCAGAATTGCTCACCTCTCCAGTCAGCAGGTAGATTATCTCCAGGGTGAGATTTATGATCCTCTCAGTTACTTGATTTCTGTACTTGTTCATTATTAAGTCTGTCAAATTCTCCAAATTACAGTTCTGGTCCTCCTGGGAGGATTATGCTCAGAATGGTCACAGCAGGTAATGTGCCATAGTATGGTTTTCATTCACAGTAACACCAACCTAAAATGGTGAAAAAATTAAAATCTACGTATGTGGCCTTTTTTTTGTTGGCAGCTAGGGGGATAGCTTTGCAGGACTGTGCATAATTTCTGCAATCTGCACCCTGCCGTCAGCGAGACAAATGTTATCGGTTAAGATTAGATGCTGGCATCATGAGTCAGAATAATAGATGTGATGGTTTGATCATGAGGGACAGTGAAGGATTATGCACCAATCACCTTTGTTATTGGCCCAGATTACAGGTAATAAGTGAAGGTGCCATGCGTTAGCGCCAGCCATAGATTTGACATATTATGGCCATTGTGTAAAAGCATCAATACCAACGAAATAAATGGAAGGCAAGTTACCCGCTTCATTCAACTCTACCAAATCTTAGACAAATAATAACTCACTTAACGAAACAGATTATTGCTTGAGATATCAATAACTTTGTGTGTTAATAATGGCTCAAACATGTAACATTATAATTATTGCATTTTATGCTAATTTCATTTGCTGTCTTATCTCCCAGCCCTATATATATATATAAAGTATATATCATATTTCCCTGTGATAAGTATCTATGGTCATGTGGTTTGGGGGCTTACAATGACCATTTAGCCCAGTTAATTGGTCTGGATGTAGAATTGCCCTGTGAGATCTCAGCTACTCCCAGTTCAGTGAATAAACCCCTGGACTCAGTGTTATAAATGGTATTAAAGTTGTAATATCTCACTGTGTATATAATTTATAGCTATAGGCATGCACTATGCTGGGATATAGAATGGCTGTTGCCATGGAGACTATCCTGTAACCTGCCTGACCTGGAGACATAGTGAGAGTATAAACCAGCACTGACCAACCTGCTGCAGGCTCTCCTTCTTTATAACGGAGCTCCAAAACAACCGGAAACTGGTAACCGGAAATGCGTTTCACCGAACTTCCGGAGTATGCGTTTCAAGTCTCTATCTCGAGTTTTGAAGAGCTATAAACGCGAGAGCTGGACTAACGCACAAATGATCCATAATGGCAGCCATGATTCTGGAGACAAAGTTTACAGCACACTAAAAGCTTTAATGTCACCTGTGTTTAGTGCTCAGACGTTGTGGGGTTTTGTTTTTTCGTGAATGACATGGCACTATATGTAAAAATGTAACAATATAACATCCCTTCAGTAATTATACATCTATTGTGGGCTTTAATCACAGAGCTCCACCGCCATAAAACTCCCCAATAATCTGTAATACATTTACAACATCCCAGAGGACAATCACACAGACCCACAAATAGTAAATCACAGAGCTCCATAGACACAAACTACTTATCACAGAGCTCCATAGACACAAACTCATTGGAGTAATCACAGAGCTCCATAGACACAAACTACTTATCACAGAGCTCCATAGACACAAACTCATTGGAGAAATTATACACATTACTAAATCACAGAGCTCCATAGACACAAACAGAGAATTCACCAAACATATTACTGAATCACAGAGCTCCACAATCATAACATGCCTTTCAGTAATGCACTGGATTCATTACTGGATCACAGAGCTCCATAGACATAAAACTTATTGCAGTAATGCACAGGGCTGGTTGCTGAATCACAGAGCTCCATAGACATAGACTCATCACAGTAAATATTACTTAATAACAGAGCTCCACAAATATAACATGCATTTCAGTACTAATGCACGATATTCATTACTGGATCACTAAAATATTCACAGAGCTCCACAGCCATAAAACTCATCACAGTAGAGCCTGGCTGCGGCAGCCATGTTTTTGGAGACCGAAAGTCACTTTTATTGGAAACACAGCTATAAAGCTGTGCTGTCTCGTGTGTTTAGAGCTCTGTTGTTATGGTTACCAGCTATGGAAAGTGAGCTTTAGCTGTTTTCTCAGTCTGTTATTCAGATCTAAGGAGGTTTATTTCCATTAAATCAGATTAAAAATAAATATTGCAAATACAGTATTGCTTAAATATAACAAATTACATTTCACTGGAATTGCTAATCTGTCAATCTGTAAAAAAGACACGGCTTCAGCAGCTAACCAAGGCCTTGGTTTAATATTATTATTATTATTATTATTATTATTATTAAAGATTTCCAAATGAATTACCTTTTATAACATAAACCGGTAAAATTATTTAATAGAATAAAAAATATTTTAATCTTGAAATATTTTGATATAGTTTTATAAATATTATACTGTATATTCTTTTGAGATCTTTTTAAACGTTTACCAAAAAGAAAAATGTAATAATTTGAAAAGTGTATCAAAAAATATACATTGAGCCCCATGATATTATTTGATTTACAGAGTAGCTCCAGCGTTCCACTGCGCAGGGGACAATAAATGGTTACGTGTACTCTGGGATGATGCTTTGTGCACAATGTCAGACCAGCCAACGGTCCCAATTATGTCAGCACAGTCCCTATTTTAGGATCCTGCCCATGGGACACCATTAACTGTCTCCAGTAAACATAGCGCGAGCACATCTTTAGATACCCTGCAGCCTGGTGTGCATGCAGACCAGGTACTCCTGCCTATTAATCAAGGTGGGTGGCTGTAACCCCCTTTGGAAAGAACCAGTGACAGGATTCACATCACTAGTCCATCTCTTCTTATTCCACTTTGTGGGATGCAGGTGTTGTGGGGTAGGATATGTTTTAAACAGTGAAAATAGGTTAACACTTAAGATGTGTTCGCAGCAGCTAATCTGCCGCTTTCCTCTTCTGCTCAGCCAAATGCTGAAGCCAGCTTTAGTACTCCACCATTAACTGCTAGCCCTTGTTACTTGTGCTAATGCTTCTGCATGAAGAGAGCTGCAGTTAGGTGGAGGATGCAGAGACTGGCCATCGGGTCGAGGACTTTAAAATAAATAATGGGGAGTTGACAATTCATTGACCACTGCCCTGCCCCCACCCATTGGCAGCAGGTGGGGTATATTTAATAAGTAAAAAGAGGGTACATCCTAATCCCACCAGTGTTCAGTGGGTGGGGGGCGGGGCTATTAAAATATAAGAGGGTCGACCTGGTGTAACCCCCAGCCCTCACCCACTGGTGGCTTGTGGGGGCACTATTTATAATATTTGTCGGGGGGGCTAATTTCCCATCAGTTGCAAATGTTCCCACAGAATGCAATATTAGTTATAGCACTTGGATTGGTTGGCTGAGACTGCTCATATGAGAATTCAAAGTGTAGGAACAAAGTGCTCCCTGCATCCCATAAACAGAAATATAATTTGTAAGGCAGTAGCCTCATGTGATGATATAATGATCGTTACATTTTACATTGTTCAGTGCTCCTTGCGTTCAGAATTCAGCTAAAATATTCGACAGAGAAATATCTAAATGCTCTCCAAGGAAAAGCATATTATCTGTACATGCTGCCACGTTATATTCCGCAATTCGCAGCAGGAATCTATTTAGAGGATAATATACGCACCAAAACAACTTTAGCTTTATGAAGCAGTTATGGTGTATAGATCCGGCCCCTACCGTCTCACTGCTCAATTCTCTGTCAATTGGAAGTTAAATAACTTTGTACGGTACTGTGTGAAACATTAAGGATAACTGAAATCGAGAGGGATGGGATATGATGTTATCAAACTGAAAGAGACAAGGGTCCTTAGATCAGACAAGATCACATACAATAAACTATCAACTGCTGCTCGTGTGAGAAGTGAGGCAAGGAACATGTTATGTGTGCGATAGTTTTATGAAAACCCCCCCAGTTATAGGATCTCCAGAAAATGGATTTTATTTGTCCAATGCCAAATAAGATGATATAGCATTAAATAATACTATTAATGGTATTCGAGAATAGGTATCTTATTATTATTGGTATTTATATTGTGCAAACTAATTCGGGAGTGTTATACGTGTTAATGAGAACACTCCAAAGCACAAGGGCATTAGCTCAGCAATTATATTATGCTTATTTCATGAAAAGTTATTTACACAAGGATTACACTTCTTATAAGAACACAGACATTAGTTCGGAGATATATTTGTAGAATACTGTGTTTATCGTGGCCCTACAAATGTTCATTTGTGAATTTTTGTTTCCAGAAAAATATATGAACTTACAATGATGTGTTCCTAATTCTAGCAAAAATCAGTTCATTTACTTGCTATATGAATCATGGTTTTTTTTCGGTCAAATAGAAATGTATTTATGAGTAGTTTCATGGCCATACTAGTAACCGAGCCTTAAAGTAACTCTCCACAAAACAGCATCTCCTACTACATGACCCCTGGGAATGGACAGGATACTGGCATGCGCAGCAGCCCTCCTGTAACATGACCTCTGATTTGAATATAAATCACGGTGGCATTAGAGGACAATACAGATGAATAACTTTCATGTGATGAATGTTCATCTTTTTATACTTGTGATCTCTCTCCGCTATCTTTGTATTTGGTTTACACTTATGTACTGTTTAATATACTATATCACTTTTTGTATCTTTGTTGACTGATTAAGGTGCGTACCCTGTTATCATGTGATCTTGTTAATCACAATTATATGTATATATATATCGCTATCTCATTACACCATTGTAATTATATACATAAAGGAACACTATAGTCACCAGAACTACTACAGCTTAATGTTCTGGTGTCTATAGGATGTCCCTGCAAACTTTTCAATGTAAAAACTTTCAGAGAAAAGGTAGTGCTCACATGCTGCCTGTAATGCGTCTAGTGGCAGTCTAGTGCAGAGATGCATTGATTCAAAGAGAAGATGCTGATTGGCGCAGCGTGTTGTTTTGCCATGCGCAATAGCCTACTAATGGTTTCCTTTGAGAAAGCATTGGACTAACTGAGATCACAGCCATGGAGGCAGGACAGCCGCCACGAGGGAGAGAAGGAAAGTTAAAAACCTAACTCCAATGTCAGGGTGCCGGGGACCTAAACAGCCACCCCAGCACCCTAGTGTTTGGAATACATGTTTGTATTACTAACACTATTGTGTTCCTTTAAGGCTATGGCCGAAACATTGTATTGATTGGTGGTTTCCCCCATTCTGTGGCATTGTCCTCTGATTACGGTACTTCTCTTTTTTTTATTTTTTATATTCTTTATTTTTGTTGTGCAGGTGAGTACAAAACATAGTTATGAGCCACAACTGCGAAGAATAATATGGAAACATAGATAGGTTGTACAGTGGCTCTGAAAACTTGCAAATTTTTTTTTAAAGGTAATATTAGTTACGTAGGTATGTCTAAGCGATAACCAATTATTTAAGAGTAAACATGCCTGTAGCATCCTGACAGATTTGGTAGACAGGGTTACACATAAGTGTGAAAGCAATGCTCTAGCATAAACATTCATGCCCTCTGTATCAGGCTTGCTGCTGTGCTAAAAAGGGTCTATTAACTCACAGTCTATTAACTAGCGTTATCTAGTGTTCATAATATGGGCTAACATACATGCAGCCGATAGGCCCCTGACGTAGCATTGGTTAAAACTAAACAATTATGCATTATGTGTGGAGCTAAAAAGACTCTGCTAATCTTAAGTGGGATCAATTACATAACATTTTTAACTTGCTATCATTTTCTTGCGTTTGTGTCGCTGGGTTGTTTGTGGCCTCGGTTAGAGAAGATAGTGCCAACAAACTAGGCTAGGGTTGATACGCGTCAGTCAAATAAAATACATAAAATAAATGCAAGCTAATAACTGATTATTGGGTAGAAGGGTATCACGCATTACAGATTATATGTTTAAATGATTGAGTGTACCGCTGGGTATATAAACAGGTTAGTTGCTGCGTGCAGGGATTAACCGAACTCTCTTGTGCCTGAGAGCAGGTATCTTAGCGTCCCTTGGTGGCTGTGAGCCCACGCCGCTAAGAGGCTCGGAGGGAGAGTCTCTCGCCATGATAGTCCCGTGCTATGCCTTTTCGCCTCCTGGAGCCGTGCGGGGTGTTGCTGAGGTGCCCGCTGGAGTCTCTTTGTGCAGAGGGTGAGGCATCTTAGTACAGCCGTATATAGGGTGCAGTACAGAGCTTCTTTCTAGCCCGTTGACGCCGCTGTCACCATGGGACGGATCTGGCTAGTGGTGCCTGTGACTTTTCGGGGAGGACAGAGACACGGAGTCTTGGTGCGGCAGTGATGTTTCCTGCGGTTTCTGTTTATTCGGTGAGTGCGTCTTTGTGGAGTTTTGACTCTCGGCCCCGCAGAGCCCATGTTAGGAGTTGCTTGAGCTTCTGTGCTGACAGGGCTCTGCATAGGCCTACACTCTCCTCTGCTTTTCGTCGTTCCGTTCACTGTCTGGGGCTGGGTTGGTCGTGCAGCTGTTCTTTGCTTCAGCAAGGCCCAGAAGCGGTCGAACAAGGCATCCAGCCTCTTCAGGGATTGCTGGACGGTGTCAGGGTAAGCTCCTGTAGGCTTTGTGGGTTCAGCGCCATGAGGTGTGAGTGCGGCAGCCATCTTGGCAGGGAAAGTTATGTCTCGAGTAGATGCAGGCATAGAGGCCCTGCCACTCTGTGTATCCCTTGGCTGGCCAGCGGGGACCGGGATAACCCCCTCCGGTCCGAGTGGGAGGGGGGCGGGGGAATAGGGGGTGGCGGGTCAGCGATTGCCTCTTGCAGGAGCCATGTTGTGCGCCGAGCGGGAGAGCGGCCGTCCCGCCCGGGCCACATTCCAGGCCCCAACGGAGCCCTCGACCAGATATTGATCTGGGAAAGAGGTAAGAGGGTCAGGGTTTCCTGGTCGGCTCCTGGTTAAGGTACACTGCATGGTCGGTCATTTTGGCATGCTAGAACACTTTATTGTCACTTATTTTTCCGTTTGGCTGCGGAGCTCCCTCCACTGTACTTCCCTTTTTGAAAGATTTGCGGTTCCTCCAAATTTGGCAGTGCACTGGGGAGTGGAACATTTATGCTAAGGCTACAAGGTGGTAAAGCCCATTTGCAGAGGTCAAACTCCATTGTGACATTTATGGCATCCACTATAAATCCATCAGCTTGTTTGAGGTATTGCAGGATTTGATGTACCCCCTGCACTGTGTTTGAGTTAGTTTACGGCTCGTGGGGGAAATAATTTCCCTATTGTATAGATCCATGACATTGTTGAAAGATGCAAACATCATCCGTCTAGCCACTGTTATTATGTTGTTGCCTTCAAACAGCCCTGAGCATCGTCACAGGCACTGAGGATACCAAGGCTAAATTTCCACTCACCAGAGACTATTTTATAAGGAGACTAATTAAATGAATAGTCTGCAGTCAGACAGTGCAACCTGGTATAATAATAAGCGGGATCTAATTTGGCAGTGATGTAACTATTCAAATCAAAACAAGTCTAATACGATGGAGCCAAGTCCTTCTGACAATACAAAATGAGTTGAAAGTCAAAGATAAAACAGAAACCCAATTCATGTAATAGAAAAAAATTCAGTTCAGCGAATATCTTAGGTGAGGCACACAATTTTGTGTTTACAACCCCGCAGAACCCCCTAGTACTGTAAGAGGGCTCAGCTGCCAGCTCTGTAGGTGATAATGTGCAGTTTTCTATTTTAATTGAAACATTTGAGCTAACAGCAAGTGTAGTTCCTCTGAGGAGTTGCAATGTACTGATCCCTCATCTACTGAGCTATAAGCTTGAATGGATGTCATCTTTGCTAACCACATCAAACTAAGTTTATAATAAAGAGGTGTCTAGATAAACATATGGAGGTAAAAATCAGTGCAATAATAGTACAGTGGTCCATGATAGTACAGTCCACCAGATTGTTAGACTGTTTATTCAAACTGTTTGGTGTGTAAAACAACTTTTTGTGAATAAATCAGCTTGCAGCTGATCAGGAAGAACCCATCGATGTGAAATAGCAGCCATGCCACTTCCCATTCATTTTTTCTACACAAAATGAATCCTTTTATTATTTAGTAAACGGTCCTTTCCGAGAAAAATTATTTTTTACAAATGGAACATGAAATAGTTTCTGTCCTGTACAATATATTTAATGTAAATGAAATTAGCATTAAAAATTTTTCAACATTCAAAACACAAGGCTTTTTTGAGTGTGAGCATTTTGGTGTCTTATGCAATATGAATTAGATTTAAAACATTTCCCACATATAGAACATGAGAATGGTTTCTCTCTAGTGTGACTCCTCTGATGTTCTACAAGATTTGATCTACGATTAAAACATTTCCCACAGTCAGAACACAGGTAAGGTTTTTCTCCTGTGTGAATCTTCTGATGTGAAATAAGATGTGACTTATACTTAAAACATTTCTCACATTCAGAACACGAGAAGGATTTCACTCCTGTGTGGGCATTCTGATGTGCAATTCGATGAGAGTTACGGCTAAATGTTTTCCCACATACAGAACACGGGAATGGTTTCTCCCCTGTGTGGCTCCTCTGATGTGTAATAAGGTGTGATTTATAGCTATAACATTTACCACATTCAGAACATGGGAATGGCTTAACTCCAGTGTGAGTTCTAGAATGTACAACAAGGTTGTATTTAGAAGCAAAGTATTTACCACATTCTGAACATTTGAACTGCTTTACTATGGGAATTCCCTGATGTTTAATAAGATCAGAGTCACCAGTGAAACATTTATGACAATCAGAACATGTATATATTTTATGCGTGCAGTGTGTTGATTGTTGAGATACTGAAGTAGCACTATTATCAACTGTGACCTTTTCGCTACTATTAATTATTGAGGTGTTCCCATTGTTTTCTGGCTCTTTGCTGATACCTGTATTATTAGATATATAAATGTCAGTGTCTGGGATATTGCTTTCTTGACAAGAGCTTGGTTCCTTCTTAATAGAAACAGATGCATTTTCTACCTGTGTATTGTTCTTGGGAGTATTGTTGTCTGTGTCTGTAAGAATTACTGATTCCTCCTTAATATTAGTAGATGGATTTTTGCTCTTCTGCCCCTCTTCACATACGCCTGATTCCCCATTAACATTTCTCTCTTCTCTTCTTGGCTCATTTAATCTCACTGCTATGTTGGTCTCATAGTCCATTCTCTCTTCTTTAATATAATATTGTTTGGAAAAAGGAATGTTACACACTTTGGCTGTATTTATCACCAGGGATTTATCTATTGGAAATGAAAGATGCATTAAGAGTAATACGAGTAATCATTTTTCAACTAAAACAAACAAATTCATGCGGTAACAGTGTGTAAAACTCTGTAGCAAATAATATTTAATATTTTTGGATAAACTTTTAAAATTATGTTTTAAAATAAATTAAAAAAATAGATCATATATAAAAAAAATATGAATAATTATTTGAAAAGCTTATCCGAAAAAAAAAGAATATTAAAAGTGAGGTCGAAATTCTGATAAATGACCAAGCAATTTATAATCAAGTAATATATTATTTTACAGTAAATACATTTTTTGCGCTCTGTAATCACATGTTATTCAAGAAAACATTAAATTTGCAAAATAATAAAAGGAAAACAATCATCGTAGCTTGGTAATAGAAGCTGAATAGCAATTCCTTTAGAGGCCAGGTGTAGAGTCCAACAAGAGCAAACGCTTTCTATAATCACGGCTATATTGATACTAAAGCAGCGGGAGGTGAAAGAGACCCTGCTCTGTTCCACAGACTTGTGGTGCAGAAATAAAATGACCACTCCAGACTGATTTTTTTTACAAATGTCACAGTTTAGTTCATATACCCCCATTTTTTTAATGCATGTATTCAATGGGAGCGTATCTTAAAAGAGTTCACAAAAGCGGATGTTCTTATGAACTGAATTTTTTGCAAGCCCTCTCCTTTTTGCCCGGAAGAGACTCATTGAGAAGCCTCTGAACCAAATAGATTTTGTGCTAAAAAGCCCCACGTAGGGGTGCATCACATATTTTATTCATATACATGACAGTGATTAATACTCTTCTTACCAAGTGAGCTGAGGGTCTGGTAATTAGATATCATCACGTCTCTGTAGAGATCCTTGTGTCCTTCGAAATACTCCCACTCCTCCATGGAGAAATAGACAGTGACATCCTCACACCTTATAGGAACCTGACACATACAATGATACAGTCACCATCCAGACACATCCCTTGGTTTTACTCTATAATGTCCCATTCCCAGCAGCCTCACCTCTCCAGTCAGCAGCTGGATGATCTGATTGGTCAGTTCCAGGATCATCTTCTCATTGTTCCTCTCATGTACCAATGAGAGAGTTTTGGGGCTCTGGGTCCTGCAGGAACTTTCAGATACACAAGGACTGCTGTTGTTCAAGACATGATCACAGGACTTCTTAACAACAACATAATCCTAAATATTGAAACATAAAAAAGGAGTGAGGTAACTATACAAATTATATTCTATAGTAGACGGGGAAGATGCTTATAGGCATCACATTTAGGCAACCCATACCCAAGGCCTAATGGAATGGTTGCCCTGCCTCCTACTGGTTGTACCCGGACATAACAAGGCAGGGTAGAATAGGTTTGTCTCTCAATTCTAAACGCTTTTGATAGCAATTCTGTAACCCACTTCTCCATGCTAAATTTCATAGTAACCTCCTTCGCATAGGAAACTAGTTGTCCACACCTCTCAATCACAACCTTGCGTCCTTAAAAACCAATGGCCTTCCTTTATTAAATCTTAGTGCAACTTACAACTCCTACAACTCATAGAATGTCACACACACATAACCAAAACATATTAGGGTCATAGATTTAAAGGGTTTGGCAAATGGCACAATGCAGACTATACTTTGGCTTCCCAAAATGGGCAACCTGAAAAGGACACTGTAACTGCTTTGTCTAATTGAAGTGGTTATAGTGTCTATCATTCCTTGGCACTGTCCTTCCATTCAGCATTGAAACATTTTTAATGTCTTAATGCTAAATGAATGTCCCCAGCAGCTCATACACTGTGTGCTGTTTGGGCTAATGAGGAAGCATTAACCTGAGCAGCAATAGTTGGCTGTGAATAGCCGAGTGTGTCAGCTGACCACTTTCAGACTATGACAGTGCCCATTGTTGGTATCAATCGGTATAGAAAGAAGGAAGTGTATAATCTCTGTCTCTGGCTGTGGATGACTAGGGACCCTTGTATAGTCTTATACTGCTTGAAAATGGTTCACTACAGGAGGAACAGTGACAGGGAACTCCAGGCACTATAGCCGATTCAATGAGATGAAAAGGCCCTATTCTTTACTGGACATCCAACCCTGAATTCTTCGTAGACTCCACACCCCGCATGCTTTACTTTCTCAGTAGAGGAGAGCAAGTTGCCCTCAGGGAGATCATCTTCACTAATGGTTTTTTAAGGACTTGGAGTAATTGGCTTCTCTGAGGAATTGACAATTCTAGAGTCTTTTGAGTACAACTAAATGAGATATTTTTACAACTCATTACAAGAAGCTTTTCAGCACTTCTGTAAATCAGGGCAATCCCTTGGTAGGGAAATCTTGTATCTGCATTCATCACATACTACAAACCTACCTTCAGGACACATCCCTACAATTCATGACACAATGGGAAAAATGCATTTGGGCACATATTAAATGGTCTTAAATCTACAATCTGTCTCAACAGGGCAAGGTTAGCTCTAAACTTCAGGAGATGAATCACAAGCTCCCATCTCTATGGTACAGGACTACACAAGTCTTGTGTCATGCTTCTCATGCATGGTAGCAGTGCAGGTAGACAGCTGTCACCACACTACATGTGTTCCCTATTAAGGGTTAATAAGTATTGTGGCGAAACCAGCCTCGCCACTGTCCACTGGAGGAGCCTGGTTGCTCACCTGCTCCCTTTAGACTATGGCCCGGCAGTTAAAACCTTTTATTTTCCCTGCAGAAAAGCGTATTCGTGCCTTTCTGCAGACTGTTAAAGCCATGCTACCCCAGATAGCTATGCCATGGAGCCCAGCCGTATACTGGAAGACTGTATGAAAGACTTTGGCTCCATGGGGATTGAACTGTATGTACGTTATCTGAGCGCCATCCGGTAATAATGTGCGCTCAGATCTAAGCTATCTGGGGATAGGTAGAATGTTTATGTTCTATGTGATAAATGTAACAGTATGTAATTTTATGTCTTTTATTGTCCTTTGTCTGCCATGTGGAGTTAATGGAGTTTTGCCTCTGTCCTTGGAGATAATTGGATTACTTCCCAATTACCTCCAGGACAGAGAGGAGGGATTGTGATGCATTGTGAGAGTGTTAAAAGGTGTATGTCTGTGATTGGTCAATGTCCAATATGTTTCCCAGTTTCCCATCTGGTCCCCTAGGGGAGTGTCCACCAGGTGGGAAACCTGCATAAAAGCCGGGCAGGTAGCCCCAGTAAATCTGTTCCTGCTTGACCCTCAAAACGGAGCCTTATCTCGTTCTTGGGGTGATTTATTGTATGTTGTTCCAGTTTGACTGCTAGGAGTGTAAACCTATTTGTATGGTTTTTCCTATTCAGCTGTTTACAGCATTCATGTGCTTGGGAGCATTCATATGTTTCTCCGGTTCGGTGGATTGGTGTCTACAATAGCTGCCTGTGGCTCTGGAAGGGGAAGATCTTCTAAACGGCGGTTTAACAATTTTATGCCTGGAGGTGCCGTTACAATTGGTGGCAAGCAGCGGGATCTTTCCTACAGCCAGAAGCACAGCTACGAGACAACACCATCCCCTGGACTTACAAATTGAGGGCAACGCTAGTACCCGTACAGCGCCCCTATCTACAAAAGAAGCAACTGCAGCAGAGCAAGCATGGCACCCAGCTACACTAAGGAGCAGTTTGACAGAGATTTTACCACGCGGCAGGTTGAGTTACAGGGGGCAGAGACAGTTGGTCCTGTCCCCCAGCGGAAGTACCTTGCAGGGAGAGGAGAGCAGCGTCCTCCCTCCCCAGTGGCAGGGTGAGCTACAGGGATGCTGGGCGGTTGGCTCAGATCCCCAGCGGCAGTGTGATCTACAGGGAATTGGGAGCCCAGTCTCCATTCCCCAGCAGCAGTGTGATCTGCAGGGAATTGGGAGCCCAGTCTCCATTCCCCAGCGGCAGGACTCTGTACTGGGAGCGGAGACAGTCGGTCTCCCTCCCCCGCGGTTGGAAGTATATATGGGAGAGGAGCTTGTTACCCCCTCTCCCCAGCGGGAGCTTAACGTACAAGGGGGAGACCCTATTCTCCCAGATGGGGCAGATGAGGCAGTAGGTCTCGTCCCCCAGCAGCAGGACAGTATATTGAAAGGGGAGACAGTTGGTCCCCCCCTCCACCAGCAGAGAGAGAGTCAGGGAGAAGAGCTTGTCATCCCCTCTCCCCAGCGACAGAAAGTGGGTAAGGGAGAGGAACTTGCTACCCACTCTCCCCAACGGCAGCCTAGCCCACCAAGGGGAGATAAGCCCCCCACCAGTGCAGATGGGACCGTGGTCTCTGCACATGCCTCACAGGGGCTAGGGACGGTCGGTCCTGTTCCCCGGCAGCAAGGATGTTCATCCAAAGGGGAGACAGCCTGTCTTGCCCTCCAGCAGCAGTACCAGGTCCAGAGTGAGGAGCCTATTACGCCATTCCCTCAACTGGGCTCCAACCAGGCTACTCCCGTGGTAGCGCTGGCAGCAGGGCAGAGTACCGCTGGTCTCTGCCCACTCAGCAACCCACCGATCCGGAACGCTAGTACCCCCCAGAGCCGAAGTGGAGCTCTTGGACATGGAACGCTAGTACCCCCCAGAGCCGAAGTGGAGCTCTTGGACACTGCCCCAGGTGTAGTAACCAATTCTGGTGGGTGGGTTATACTGCGGATTCTGTTTTGTGGGTGGGTTGCTGGACTAACCAGAGCACTGACCGACAGGAGGTCAGATACCCTGTTAGTCTGGATAGGAAAGGGGAGAAATGTGGCGAAACCAGCCTCGCCACTGTCCACTGGAGGAGTGTCCACCAGGTGGGAGACATGCATAAAAGCTGGGCAGGTAGCCCCAGTAAATCTGTTCCTGCTTGACCCTCAAAACGGAGCTTGTCTCGTTCTTGGGGGGATTTATTGTATGCTGTTCCAGTTTGACTGCTAGGAGTGTAAACCTATTTATATGGTTTTTCCTATTCAGCTGTTTACAGCATTCATGTGCTTGAGAGCATTCATATGCTTCTCCGGTTCGGTGGATTGGTGTCTACAGTAGCTGCCTGTGTCTCTGGAAGGGGAAGATCTTCTAAACGACGGTTTGACCCTTTTATGCCTGGGGGTGCCGTTACAAGTATATAGGGGGTGTATATAAAAAATACCCCTCTCTGTCTCATTAGAGATATCTTTGCCAGAAGCTCAAGGAAGCAGGCTGAAGGGTCAGTGTTAGGACCCGCTTAGGGGGGTCTGCCTTGACGTTGGCAGGCGGGCATTCCCTCCAATGGCCATTGGAGCAACTAAATGACCTCCATTTGTATAAATATACATAGGGATTAAGGAGAGAGCGCAGGTAACTTTTTCTTTTCTTTGTTTTTTACGTGTTTTAGACCTGTCTCACCATCACATGGTTTTAGAAGCAAGCCCACAGTAACATAAGGATGATCATGGTACCCCACAACCATTCTCCCCTGAACACATGTTATTACACCAAAGCAGGTCTTTAATTTAAAATACAAAAACATCTAACAAGATCTATGCTAAATGCTGCCAAGTCCCTGATCCCCATTCTATGGAAATGCCTACAGGCACCAATCATATACCAATTAATCTCTAAATTGGCAGAGATTAGAGCAAAGGAGAAGTCAACAGCATTTTTGCCTCAATCCATTCTTAATTCACATTTACTTGGTTCCTCTGGCAAAAATTCATATGTGACTGCATGTTGTAAAGTTGACAATACTTAACTTAGGGTAGACGATCAGCCAACCTACCTGAAACACCTCTTCCCCCTCCCCCTATACTTCTTAAAGAAGTGACAGAGAGGCACTTTATATTTCCACAATAGATATATCACCTGTTCTGCCTCTCCCTACATACAAATACCTTCCAGTTCTTAGCTTTTGTGCAATTCTACCAATTGCTAAATACAATGCCTCACACGTGTCACATATTAATGACTGGAAGGCCCGGTTTCCTTTTGCAGAGACTGAGAAACTGGTGATGTTGATGTCAGTGTTACTTTCACAGAATCCCTCACCTCTCCAGCCAGCAGGTAGATGATCTCCATGGTGACATTACCCAGAATCCCTCACCTCTCCAGCCAGCAGGTAGATGATCTCCATAATGACATTACCCAGAATCCCTCACCTCTCCAGCCAGCAGGTACATGATCTCCATGGTGACATTACCCAGAATCCCTCACCTCTCCAGTCAGCAGGTAGATGGTATCCATAACGACATTACCCAGAATCCCTCACCTCTCCAGCCAGCAGGTAGATGATCTCCATGGTGACATTACCCAGAATCCCTCACCTCTCCAGTCAGCAGGTAGATGGTCTCCATAACGACATTACCCAGAATCCCTCACCTCTCCAGTCAGCAGGTAGATGATCTCCATAATGACATTACCCAGAATCCCTCACCTCCCCAGCCAGCAGGTAGATGATCTCCATACTGACATTACCCAGAATCCCTCACCTCTCCAGTCAGCAGGTAGATGATCTCCATACTGACATTACCCAGAATCCCTCACCTCTCCAGTCAGCAGGTAAATGATCTCCATACTGACATTACCCAGAATCCCTCACCTCTCCAGCCAGCAGGTAGATGATCTCCATACTGACATTACCCAGAATCCCTCACCTCTCCAGTCAGCGGGTAGATGATCTCCATAATGACATTACCCAGAATCCCTCACCTCTCCATTCAGCGGGTAGATGATCTCCATAATGACATTACCCAGAATCCCTCACCTCTCCAGTCAGCAGGTAGATGATCTCCATACTGGCCCAGCCCAGAATCCCTCACTCTCAAGACAGCAGGTAGATGATCTCCATAATGACATTACCCAGAATCCCTCACCTCTCCAGCCAGCAGGTAGATGATCTCCGTAATGACATTAACCGGAATCCCTCACCTCTCCAGTCAGCAGGTAGATGATCTCCATGGTGACATTACCCAGAATCCCTCACCTCTCCAGTCAGCAGGTAGATGATCTCCATATTGACATTACCCAGAATCCCTCACCTCTCCAGTCAGCAGGTAAATGATCTCCATAATGACATTACCCAGAATCCCTCACCTCTCCAGTCAGCAGGTAGATGATCTCCATACTGACATTACCCAGAATCCCTCACCTCTCCAGTCAGCAGGTAAATGATCTCCATACTGACATTACCCAGAATCCCTCACCTCTCGGCCGGCTTGGGTGGAAGTAGTCTCCATAGTGGCTTATTACCTTTAGAATCCCTCACCTCTCCAGTCAGCAGGTGGAGTAGTCTCCTTGGTGACGTACCCAAATCCTCACCTCTCCAGTCAGCAGGTAGATGATCTCCATGGTGACGTACCCAGAATCCCTCACCTCTCCAGTCAGCAGGTAGATGATCTCCATACTGATATTACCCAGAATCCCTCACCTCTCCAGTCAGCAGGTAGATGGTCTCCATGGTGACATTACCCAGAATCCCTCACCTCTCCAGTCAGCAGGTAGATGATCTCCATACTGACATTACCCAGAATCCCTCACCTCTCCAGTCAGCAGGTAGATGATCTCCATAATGACATTACCCAGAATCCCTCACCTCTCCAGTCAGCGGGTAGATGATCTCCATAATGACATTACCCAGAATCCCTCACCTCTCCAGTCAGCGGGTAGATGATCTCCATAATGACATTACCCAGAATCCCTCACCTCTCCAGTCAGCGGGTAGATGATCTCCATACTGACATTACCCAGAATCCCTCACCTCTCCAGTCAGCAGGTAGATGATCTCCATACTGACATTACCCAGAATCCCTCACCTCTCCAGTCAGCAGGTAGATGATCTCCATACTGACATTACCCAGAATCCCTCACCTCTCCAGCCAGCAGGTAGATGATCTCCATGGTGACATTACCCAGAATCCCTCACCTCTCCAGCCAGCAGGTAGATGATCTCCATGCTGACATTACCCAGAATCCCTCACCTCTCCAGCCAGCAGGTAGATGATCTCCATGGTGACATTACCCAGAATCCCTCACCTCTCCAGTCAGCAGGTAGATGATCTCCATACTGACATTACCCAGAATCCCTCACCTCTCCAGTCAGCAGGTAAATGATCTCCATACTGACATTACCCAGAATCCCTCACCTCTCCAGCCAGCAGGTAGATGATCTCCATACTGACATTACCCAGAATCCCTCACCTCTCCAGTCAGCGGGTAGATGATCTCCATAATGACATTACCCAGAATCCCTCACCTCTCCATTCAGCGGGTAGATGATCTCCATAATGACATTACCCAGAATCCCTCACCTCTCCAGTCTCCATAATGACATTACCCAGAATCCCTCCTCACCTCTCCAGTCAGCAGGTAGATGATCTCCATACTGACATTACCCAGAATCCCTCACCTCTCCAGTCAGCAGGTAGATGATGTCCAGAGCGAGATTCAATATCCTCTCAGCCATCTGATTCCTGCATTTGTTCATTATCAAGGAGTTTTTCTGTTGCACAATATCAACCTCTGGTCCTCCTAGAAGAATAAGAATAATCGTTAGAATACCCTCAGTATGCAATGTGAAAATATATATGGTGTAGATAGATATCTATCTAATTTATTATTTAAAATTAACCTGAAATGGGGGCAGGGGGGCATCCCTCCATTTCAGGTTGATATATATGTTCTGTAATAATAGGGATAGAGAGCTAAAGTAATTTCCTTGGGTCTCTCACTACAGAAATAGATGTCAGATTTACCTGGGTGGAGTAAAATGGTTTTATAACTGGTGTTGTGTGTCTTTTGTTACTACTAATGGGGCCCCTTGAGATTGCACCAGGGCCGTCTTTAACGCGGGGCAAACGGGGCAGCTGCCCCGGGCCCAGTTTCTCTGGGGGGGTGACACCTACCCACAGGCCCCTTGACCAATGATGGCGGTCGAACGGGAAGAAGCGGCTGTGAGGGAGCACTCACTGCTTCCTCTTCAGCTCCTCGCGCGCACTGATCTGGGAGCGAATGGCGATCATCTTCCGGCGCCGGCATCCCTACGCGGCGCACGAGGGAGCTGAAGAGGAAGCGGTGAGTGCTGCCTCGCGCGCCCGCCTTCCTGCCCGACCGGCCACCCGCCCAGGAGCCCAGCAGCACCACTGGACCCCAGGGAATTCCCCCCAGCACTCCAAAAGGTAAGGAGGTTGGGGGGATTAAATTAAAAAAATAAATAAATGTGTGTGTTAGTGTATGTGTTTGTGTGTGTGTTAGTGTATATATGTGTGTGTTAGTGTATGTATGTGTGTGTTTATGTGTTTGTGTGTGTGTGTATGTGTGTTAGTGTGTGTATGTGTGTTAGTGTGTGTGTTTGTGTGTTAGTGTATGTGTGTGTTAGTGTATCAGCATGTCTGTGTGTGTGTGTCAGTATGTCTGTGTGTCAGTATATATGTGTGTGTATATCTGTGTGTGTCAGTATGTCTGTCAGTGCGTCAGTATGTCTGTTAGTGCATGTGTATGCATGTGTCAGTATATCTGTCTGTGTGCCAGTATGTCTGTGTGTGTGTGTGTCAGTATATCAGTCTGTGTGTGTCAGTGTATGTGCCTGTATGTGGGTGTCAGTATATCTGTCAGTGTGTGGGTGTCAGTATTTCTGTCAGTGTATGTGTGTCAGTATGTTGATCAGTGTATGTGTCTGTGTGTGTGTGTGTCAGTATGTCGGTATATGTGTCTGTGTGTCAGTATGTCTGTATATGTGCCTGTGTCAGTATGTCTGTCAGTACGTCTACCAGTGTATGTGTCTGTGTGTGTGTCAATATATGTACCTGCAGGGCCGGACTGGGAGAAAAATTCGGCCCGGGCATTTTTTTAACACAGCAGCCCACTAAAAAGGGGGCGGGGCAGAGGAGGTGTGTTTTGTCATCACCAATGACAAACACGCCTCCTCTCAAAGTGAGCATGTTGGTTCAATGCTCTTCCAGGGCAGACCATGCGCAGAGCTCTGCTGAAGAGCTCTAGCATGAGAAAAAAGTCCTGTATTTGTTCTGCACAGTGCAAGCAAATTTAATAACATGCTTGCACTGTGTTTCCTTGCAACTTGTCTCTGGTGTCTCTATAAATGGATACCAGGAGACAAAAGGGCCAGGAAAGAGTATTGTGCATGTGTTTGGAGCCTGCTTGTGGTATTGCGTGTGTGTAGAGTTAGCTGGTCGTGGTGTGGTATTGTGTAATAAGGTCGGTTTTAGTCGTGTTGTGTTTGTGGTGTAATGTGATGCATATTTGGTTCAGGGACCCCCTCCCGCCCGGCTCTGGAAAGGGGTTAAAACTTACCTTTTTCCAGCGCCGGGCGGGGAGCTCTCCTCCTCCAATCCGCCCCGTCGGCTGAATGCGCACGCGCGGCAAGAGCTGCGCGCGCATTCAGCCGGTCGCATAGGAAAGCATTTATAATGCTTTCCTATGGACGCTTGCATGCTCTCAGTGTGATTTTCACAGTGAAAAGCACGCAAGCGCCTCTAGCGGCTGTCAATGAGACAGCTGCTAGAGGCTTTGGGGGAAGGCTTAACCCATTGATAAACATAGCAGTTTCTCTGAAACTGCTATGTTTATAAAACAATGGGTTAACCCTAGAAGGATCTGGCACCAAGACCACTTCATTAAGCTCATTAGAGTGGCTAGAGTGCCGGGGGTGAGAGTGCCGTGTGAGAGTGCTGTGTGTATTAAAGTGATGGGTGTAAGAGTGCTGTGTGTGTGTGAGAGTGCTCTGTGAGAGTGCTGTGAGTGTGATGGGTGTGAGAGTGCTGTATAAATGTTATTGTGTGTGTGTAGGGGGGTAAATAAAATAAAATTAAAATAAAATAAAAAAACAGGCATTATGTCCCCCCCTCCCTTCTTACCTTTAGCCTGGGAGAGGGGGGACCGGCACGCTGGGAGGCGGTGTTCCCTGGTGGTCCTCGTGGGTGAGTGAACTCTAGCCCGCATAGCCTGTCAGGCTAGAGTTCACTCTCGCGAGATCCGGTTGTTGCCATGGCAACACGCCGGATCTCGCGAGAGGAACCCGGCGGAGATGCATATTAGAGCTCCGCCGGGTCCTCTCTCCAGCCTGGCTGGCTCCCTCCCTCCCCGCCGGCGGCCGCATTTGGGCCGGTGAGGGAGAGCTTTGATCTCCCCACCGGCCCGTCGTGGCCAACAGCGGGGCCGGCGCTAGGAGAGTGCCGGCCCTGCATAGACCGGCAGGGGAGATCCTGGGACCTCCCCTGCCGGCCTCGGCCCATGGCCACCGCGGCCCACCGGGCATTTGCCCGGTGTGCCCGATGGCCAGTCCGGGCCTGTGTACCTGTGTCAGTGTGTCTGTCAGTGTATGTGCCTGTTTATCTGTATGTAGTCAGTGTATGTATCTGTGTATCTGCTTGTGCGTCAGAGTGTGTACCTGTGCATCTGAGCCGCAACTTTAAATACAAATACACCCCTCCATTCAAACTTCAACACTACATATAAAACACACTCCTGCATTGAAACGTCAACACTACATACAAGCACACTCCTACATTCAAAAACAAACACTACACATAAATGCACACTTGCATTCAAACTCCAGTACCACATACAAACACATTCACACAAACATACTCCATACAAACACATGCTTACATTCAAACATACTAACATGGCTCAGTGCTAAATACAACCCTGCAAGCATGGGAAATTGGTAGAGTCCCAGCTGTCAAAGCATTGTTGGAGTTGCACGACAGATGGGGTTCTACCTTTAGTCCAACCTTGCAATTGGGGGTCCCAATAAAATTCATTCTACTTTAGTACCGCCACTGCGTTGGGATGGATGCCGTGACTGCATACCAGGGAGTGAGGGGCGAGAGCGGCAGGGCACAGGGGGCCCAATCAAACACTTGCCCAGGGTCCATTCGTTATTCAAGACGGCCCTGGATTGAACCCAGCAATGTATTACAGATCTGACAGATTGTTGACAAGTGGTGGATTGTGGTAATTCTACGGTCACCATATTGTCAACTAAACAGATGTGAATGACTGTAAATTTCTGGCAGTGTCACCACACTGTCAGAGAATCCAATGTGTTGGAGTGTCAATCATGTTCTGACAGGGTCACCATAGTCAGGATGACCATGTGTGATTGATTGGGGATAATCCATGCCAGCATCATTACTATTAAGATATATACTGGGGGGGCGGAGCCAGCGCCTGAAAGAGCAAGTCGCACTCCACGACAGCTCCTAACATGAGATCCAAAAGAAAGGACAAAACCGCTACAAAATTAGCCTCTGGGATCCGACAATCTGATCCACAGAGTGCCCTATTCTATGGGGAAAAAAACAAAGAAAGGCAGAACAGATCCTGGCTCGGGGTCAAAAGATATTGGCACTTTTATGCGGCCGTCTCAGCGGCAAGAACCCGGCAAGATGGCGCCGATGGAGGCCTATACTCCACAATCATCAGACGAAGATAGCGTCTCTGACTCTTTTCATGCCCCCAACAAGGTACACACCACATTTCAGCAGCCTAAAGATCTAGGCGACGCAGCACCCGCCAAAAAAGCTGATATAAAAGCACTAACGCTGAACATCAAGGCGATGTTCGACACTGATATGGCGCTGGTCCATGGGGAAATCTCCACGCTTACAGGCCGCGTGGTCTCCATTGAGGAATCCCTCGGGAATAGAAGGATGGCACAGGCGGCTGCAGACACAGCTCAGGGACTCTTACAAAAGCAATATGCAACGCTGACAGCACAGTTGGCGGGAATGGAGGACAAAACTAAAGCTAGAAACCTACGGATCAGGGGAGTGCCCGAATCGGTCGTGAACCAGGAGCTGCCACACTATTGCAGGAGGCTACTAGCAACCTTATTGATCCCCAAGCAAGCAAAGCAAGTAGGGATTGACTCCTGCTTTCGCATCCCGAAAGCACCTAAAGCTCCCCAGGAGGCACCAAGGGATGTGCTGATTAAATTTGTCAGGGATTCTGATCGGGGGGCCCTCATGGGAGCTACGAGAGGCTCTCCCACGGTCGCATTTGAGGGAGAAAGCCTGACTTTCTATAGAGACCTGTCACGGCATACACTTACCTGGCGCAGATCCCTCCGCCACATCACCTCGCTGCTGAGGGAACATGCTATCCCCTATAAATGGGGACCTCACCGCTTAACAACGGAACACGCTGGCAAAACGGTCCACCTGACACACAGATCCGAAGCACGCACGTTTCTCCAGTCCCTGGGACTCCCACTACCGGCCGCAGCAACAGGATCCAGCCCAGCATGGAACGTCGACGAAATAACCCCATTTGTACCCAGAGAAGCAACGCTGAGGGCAACAGACTCACCAACACAAGACAAGCGATCGTAAACGCAAGTGCACCTTCAACCTGTCACAGGTGCCCTGAAACGGGACTATACTTGGGACAATGCATGTAAACCACACTTGCCAGGACTTCACTCTCATTTTATAGGCAATGTGGATTATTAAGTTTAATTAAGTTTAGTTGTTGTTTTTACACATTTCCAGTTCTCAGTTCCTAAATGTCTCAGGGTGCCAGACACACTAATGATACTGGCTCTGCAAGCAGATAACCAGCGATGTTGACTAAGCAGATCTACCCCCCACCCCCTCAAGCCCGTGCAGGGTACCCATAGGCTCCCGACTACAGGAGCAACGATATACCACACATCCAGCCTGATACGCTGGGGCCCGCACCAAACCATTGACAGGCCAATGGCCAACAAACCCGCACTTCCCACACACGCGCCTAGGCTAGGTCCACAGCCCCAATGCCTCTGAGCAGGGCGCATAACGCTATTTACCGGCCCCCTCCAAGGTACTACATGTTTCCAATGTTTCCACGGCTTCCAGCACGAGGGAGTAAAGCAGAGATTACCCTATAAAAACCGGGTGGCATAGCACCTGTGCAATATTGTCTATGTTATATGCTGATTATTTGGAATGTATTTAATACATGTTATCCTTTATGCACATGTTGTAAAATGCAATTAATACTTGCATACCCACAAAAATAAAGAATTCAAAGAAAAAAAAAAAAAAGATATATACTGATCAGCCCCAACATTAAAACTACTGACAAGTGAATAACATTGATTATATAATTACAATGTCACCTGTCATGTGGTGGGATGTATTAGGCAGCAAGTGAAGAGTCAGTTCTTGAATTCCTTGTGTTGGAAACAGGAAAAATGGACAAGAGAAAAGATCTGAGTGACTTTGACAAGGGCCAAATAGTGACAGCTAGACAACAGGGTGAGAACATCACCAAAATAGAAAGTATTGTGGGGTGTTCTCGGTGTATTGTGGTTAGTACCTACCAAAAGTGGTGCAAGGAAGGTCAACCGGTGAACTTACATCACAGTTGTCCAAGGC
Organism: Pelobates cultripes; assembly: GCA_933207985.1. Taxonomy (NCBI): domain Eukaryota; kingdom Metazoa; phylum Chordata; class Amphibia; order Anura; family Pelobatidae; genus Pelobates; species Pelobates cultripes. Next base: position 9,687,663 of record OW240922.1, on the reverse strand, counting down.
CCAGTGATGCACGTAGGAAGCAAAGGCTAGCTTGTCTGTTACGATCACACAGAAGAGATACTGTAGCTCAAATTGCTGAAAAACTTAATGGTGGCCATGACATAAAGGTATTAGAACACCCAGTGCATCACAGTTTGCTGCGTATGGGGCTGCGTAGCCACAGGCCAGTTAGAGTGCCCATGATGGCCCATGTCCACTGCTAAAAATGCAGTCAATGAGGATGTGAGCATCAGAACTGGACCATGGAGCAATATTTTCTTTTAGATCAGGTGGATCGCAGTAGGAAGAAGGCAGGCCGGCGGAGGCAGTGTTATGCACTAGGCAATATTCTGCTGGGAAACCTTGGGTTCTGCCATTGGATATTACTTTGATGCTTAACATCTACCTAGAGATTGTTGCAGACCATGTACACACCTTCATAGCAATGGTATTCCCCGATGGCAGTGACCTCTTCCACTGGATCTGCTGCTAATGTATTGATGTCAGATCCAACCGGACACGTTCAGAGGTCTTGTTGAGTCCATGTCTTGATACATTAGAGCTGTATTGGCAGCACGAGAGGGACCTACATAATATTAGGTCGATGTTTTTAATGTTATGGCTCGTCAGTGTAAGATGTGGGGAGAAATTAATTATACATATAGATAATTTTGTTACTCTTTTTTTAGTATGCTGCTTAATTTCAGTCACTGACTGTGGAGCTCTGTCATACACTGCACATTACTAAAGGTTACATTGCTGTGGAGTTCTGTCATACACTGCACATTACTAAGGGTTACATTGCTGTGGAGCTCTGTGATACACTCATACACAGCACATTACTAAGGGTTACATTGCTTTGGAGCTCTGTGATACATTCATACACTGCACATTACTAAGGGTTACATTGCTGTGGAGCTCTGTCATACACTGCACATTACTAAGGGTTACATTGCTGTGGAGCTCTGTGATACACTCATACACTGCACAGTACTAAGGGTTACATTGCTGTGGAGCTCTGTGATACACTCATACGCTGCACATTACTACGGGTTACATAGCTGTGGAGCTCTGTGATACATTCATACACTGCACATTCCTAAGGCTTAGATAGCTGTGGAGCTCTGTGATACACTCATACACTGCACATTACTAAGGGTCACATTGCTGTGGAACTGTCATACACTCATACACTGCACATTACTAAGGGTTACATTGCTGTGGAGCGCTGTCATACACTGCACATTACTAAGGGTTACATAGCTGTGGAGCTCTGTCATACACTGCACATTACTAAGGGTTACATAGCTGTGGAGCTCTGTGATACACTCATACACTGCACATTACTAAGGGTTACATTGCTGTGGAGCTGTCATACACTGCACATTACTAAGGGTTACATTGCTCTGGAGCGCTGTCATACACTGCACATTACTAAGGGTTACATAGCTGTGGAGCTCTGTGATACATTCATACACTGCACATTACTAAGGGTTACATTGCTGTGGAGCTCTGTGATACATTCATACACTGCACATTACTAAGGGTTACATTGCTGTGGAGCTCTGTGATACATTCATACACTGCACATTACTAAGGGTTACATTGATGTGGAGCTCTGTGATACACTCATACACTCATACACTGCACATTCCTAAGGGTTACATTGATGTGGAGCTCTGTGATACACTCATACACTGCACATTACTAAGGGTTACATTGCTGTGGAGCTCTGTGATACACTCATACACTGCACATTCCTAAGGGTTACATTGCTGTGGAGCTCTGTGATACACTCATACACTGCACATTACTAAGGGTTACATAGCTGTGGAGCTCTGTGATACACTCATACACTGCACATTACTAAGGGTTACATTGCTGTGGAGCTCTGTGATACACTCATACACTGCACATTACTAAGGGTTACATTGCTGTGGAGCTCTGTGATACATTCATACACTGCACATTACTAAGGGTTACATAGCTGTGGAGCTCTGTGATACACTCATACACTGCACATTACTAAGGGTTACATTGCTGTGGAGCTCTGTGATACACTCATACACTGCACATTACAGGGTTACAACTCATACACTGCACATTACTAAGGGTTTAGCTGTGGAGCTCTTCATACACTCATACACTGCACATTACTAAGGGTTACATTGCTGTGGAGCTCTGTGATACACTCATACACTGCACATTACTAAGGGTTACATTGCTGTGGAGCTCTGTGATACACTCATACACTGCACATTACTAAGGGTTACATAGCTGTGGAGCTCTGTCATACACTGCACATTACTAAGGGTTACATAGCTGTGGAGCTCTGTGATACACTCATACACTGCACATTACTAAGGGTTACATTGCTGTGGAGCTCTGTGATACACTCATACACTGCACATTACTAAGGGTTACATTGCTGTGGAGCTCTGTGATACACTCATACACTGCACATTACTAAGGGTTACATTGATGTGGAGCTCTGTGATACACTGCACATTACTAAGGGTTACATGCTGTGGAGCTCTGTGATACACTCATACACTGCACATTACTAAGGGTTACATTGCTGTGGAGCTCTGTGATACACTCATACACTGCACATTACTAAGGGTTACATTGCTGTGGAGCTCTGTGATACACTCATACACTGCACATTACATGAATATTTATTTCTGTGGATCCTTTGAGCAGATCATATTAGAAGGAGCCCAGCTCTCTGCAATGTAATAACACTATATGAATATACATTTCTATAACCAGCTGAATATTGTGACCCATTGGCAGTATAATTAGTACTGACCTGCAGCAGCCTGAGCTCCCCCACTGAGCTCACTGCATCAGGAAGCTAATGCCAGACCTGCCTGGGTCTCCCTGGGATTAGTGTGTGTGAGAGTCAAACCCCTTCCCATCCTCCTGCTAGGATTAGTGTAGAGTTCTAAACACCAGAGCACCAACAAACAGCACTGACCATGTTTTCAGATCTGTTGTCGTGGTTACTGGCTATCTAATGTGAGCTGCAGCTGCTGTCTTTATATTCAGAATGATAAGTGAATTCTTTGGTTTGGCATATTGCCAGAATGTACATATTCACTGCAGATATACCTTAAGAGCTACACTGGTTTTATTCTTGGTCTGTAAACATTTCACATATCTCCAGGAGAAGTATATATATATATATATGGTAAAAACTGTACAAACATGGTAAGCTGGTAGCCCTGCATGCATTGTGCACATGGCATGCTGCCAGATTAGTTTGTATACATGCATTTAGAATGTAACCAGGCAGGTGAGTACCATGATAAACTGTATGTACCCCGGCTACATATTAATCAATTTACAGAGGGTTTGGCATAAAGTGAGTGTCATGCTTCCTGCCTACTCGCTGTAAATATTGCTAATATCAGTTTTCTTCCAGTTTATAGCTGTTCGTACACCCCAGGTGTTCTGGTCTTGGGACTAAATACAGAGGATGTTTGTATTCCTAACACTATAGTGTTACTTTAACCCATGGGTCGTCAGCCTGGTCCCTACCGCCCACTAGTGGACGTTTCAGGATTCCAGGTGGCCGGTAGGGATTTCGACGGCACAACAAGCTAATGCTAAATCCTCCTTTTGAGAGAGTGGGCGGGCGGGCGCGAGTGCACAAACACACATGAAAGTATGAACACGCGCAAACTCATGCAAACATGAGAATGCGTGCACGCGAACAAGAGAACGCGTGTATGCGTGTGCGAACATGCCAACACGAGCTAGTGTAACACGTGGGAAGAGGAAGGGGAGGAGTGGGAGCTGATGCACGGTAGCAGGGACAGGCAGAAGCGGAGCAGTTGTAAAATAGGAGAAAGAAAAGTTATAGGCAGGACAAGGAGAGAATTGTTGTTGGCTAATAATGATAAGTGGGCTAACTAGCTCAGCCTTACTTTTGTACATTGCCATAAGAAAGGTAAAAGAAAAGCATAAAAAAAAAGGAGATAAAAAGGAAAAGATCAAAAAAATACTTGTAGAATAGGAGAAAGAAGGAGCAGAGTATTTGAAAAAAAGGAGAAAGAAGGAAAATAAAAAATATAAAAAGGAAAAGGAGAGAATTGTTGTTGGCTAATAATAATAATAATAATAAGTGGGCTACTTAGCTCAGCCTTCCTGCTGGGCATTGCTATAAGGAAGGTTAAAAAATTGAAAAAAGGGAAGAAAAAAAAGGGGGGGGGGGTGAGGGATTGAGGATTTGATTCACAGAGTTACCAGTACCTGCACACTTAGACAATGAGAAACACAACCTTTCTTAAATTTCAGGTTCTGGAATGGGTCCCTGAATCAAAAAGAGGAGGGATTTGGCAAAAACTGATTAATGCAATGAGAATTAAATCAGATTAGGTAACTTGGGGATTTAGCTATGAAAGCATTAAATATATGATGTGCTTCCTTTAATATAAATCATGTATTAGTATCGAGCTTTGCTGTAAAATGTCATCAAGCTAATTTTTTTAATAATGTAAGAATATATGTTTGACATAGTAAATAACATAGATAACAATTCTAGGGGATTAGCACTTAACTGTATATTACAATATACTAGTCTGGTGAAAGAAGTTCAGATTTTTTACGAAATCACAACCTGAGGTTTCACTGAATGACCTTTTGCAGTATTGAACATGTGCTTTAGATTCCTGGGCCATTTTGGGGGAATGTTGCAGTACACACCTGGTACAATTGCCACTTTGCAATATACAGAACAGGCTAGTTAGCATAATTAAAGGTACACTATAGGGTCAAACATGTATTCCGGACCCTATAGTGTTAAAAACACCATCTAGTCCCCCTGGTCCCCCTAACCCTTCTAAATATCGTGAAAACTTACTTTTATTCCATTCTGCTGGTGCTGGCTCTGTCCCTGATCCGCCTCCTTGGCTGAAATAATCAGAAGTGTTAATCTGAGCCAATTACAATGATTCCCATAGGAAAGTATTGGATTGGCTGAGGTTCTCAATGAGGAAGATCAGATGCAGAGCCAGCACAAGCCAAACAGCACCCTTGCCAATCAGCATCTTCTCATGCAGAGGGTGGAGACACTGAATGTCAGTCACACTGTGCAACACTACCCCAGGAAGCACCTCTAGTAGCTATCTGAGGAGTGGTCAGTGGAGGTATCCCTAAGCTGTAATCTAAACATCACATTTTCTCTGAAAGAACAGCGTTTTCTACAGAAAGCCTGACTATCCTCACCAGTACAAATACAATAAGATGTAGTTGTTCTGGTGACTAAAGTATCACCAGATGATATGTATCATCACAGGGAGAGACATACTAGAAAAAAAAAAAAAAACATTTGAAAGGGCAAAACTTTCCCCAAAAAATCAATGTAAAATATAATTACTGTCGTAATGTGTGTGTACACTATTTCTGAGTAAGGTTTGTAACAGTGTGCACACTTTGTGTTTGTGTGTAGTATTGTCATGTGTATACTGTGATAACAATGTGTGTCATTTTGTGTATGTTGTTTGAGTGTGTATAGTAGTGTGTGTGCATAGTTACAGGAAGTAACAGAACCTGTTGTCTGCTTGAAAGTGTAATGAGGTTAATTTATAAAAGTGTAAATTTCTATTAAAGTCTGCAATTTTTGCAATCTGAAATGAAGAGGACGCACTGTTCACTCATAAAGCTTTTCGGCAAACTTAAAACTTTTAGGTTCTAGAATGTCCCTTTCAATAAGCAACTTTTTCATAAAATGGAGGGTTGTAATATCATGTGATCAGATGATGTACTGCTACAACATTGTGAGTTGTCTAAAACAGGGGTGCCCAAAAGGTAGATTCCCAGATGTTGTAGAACTACAACACCCATGATGCTTTGCATGCCTTTAGAGGAAACCCAAGATGAACAGGGCAAAGCTCCAATGCACCCATTCTTACCTTACATTCCTGGATAACTCCGTATAGGGAGTATAGGCCCCAGAGGATCATGGGTTGCTCTGTACTCCTTCTCCAATGACTGTTATGATGGGCAGCTGTGTACTTGGCAGACCACAAAACCACATCCACTGATGCCACCAAATGATACCAGCAAAGCAACTATTCTTTCACCTACTGTAGTCTCAGTGACAACCTCTCCTTCCACTATTTGCATCCCATATTCCACGTGCAAGCCTACACCATTGCTAAAATAATTAATAAGTGATGAGGAAGAAATCAAGAAAATAAACCTTTAAAACAAAATAAAGCCATAAAAGAGTTGCTGTATAAGCAATAATTTTAATTCAAAAAGTGTCCAGCAATACTTTTTTGGCTTTGTATTGCCCCCTCACTTGTGGATTGAGCCTATAAGGGTGTGATTTTGCCTGCATGTTTTATAACAACCTTTATTTACACTGAATAAACCAGCACTTTTTATGGATCACCTTCCTGGTTGTTTGATTTCTGACACTCCGACCACAATTGCTTCTTGGCAGTTTAATGATGGATCACTAAGAAAATGGAGAGATGCACCAGTAGATTATTCCATCTGTATAATAGTGAGTTTGTGTGAAATTAATTTTATATCAAGCCTATTTCATTATTTGAAACCGAGGTAGCAGCACTATATTAGCTTTTGTTTTAATCTGTATATGGCTAGAGGAGGTTGGAAGGCAATGGACACATAAAAACTACGGTGAGCTTTGGCGCAACCTTCATTTATTTTGTATTTTGTACTATCCTTGGTTATAGGGTTTGGAGGGAACCCTATCTTTAGGTTTGCTGCCTAACACTATCCCTATTTTAGTATTGGTTCATTTTAGCGCTGATTCCTGTGTTTATACATAATGGGTGTAGCAAACTCACCCCTTTAAGGGAGTTTGCCATGAGTTTTTGGAGGGGGCTGCTTGCCCGCCTCCTGCCCTGTGACTATGACCCCTGGGATGCCCTTTAAGAAACTTAGTTGGGCTTATGGACTTGTATCGGATTAGTGCTGGCCCTTTAAGCACAGTGTATGGACATATTATGACTTTTGGGAACAATGCCCCTTTAAGACTGTGTCCCCAGACTGTTTAAAATACTTTGTTCGTGGCTTTTTCGGTAAACGGGGCTTACCGAACCAATTACTGCACAGGCGGACCACACGCAAATGGAAGTGTGCAGGCAATTTACCTCCCAGGCTGGCGGTTAACTGCAGGTTAATTGCCGACCGCTGGGTGGCCGCCGTTCGTACAGTCGAACACGTGGCGGCAGCCATCTTTATTTAGTCGAACGTGTGCGCCAACGAATCCATGGAACTAAAATCGGCTACACATTTGCACGAACACCGCTGACCCTTACCTTCTCCTCCACTTCGACACTTCGGCTAAAATCGAAGTGCGATCGACGATTCGAACGCACAGTTATACTAAGCTATTTGCACAAACAGTGCCCCGTTTGTGCATTCGAATGGGACTTAGTTATTTTTCTGCATAAAATAGACCGACCGCACAGCCCAAATCTCTGGAAATGTTTTAGGCATAAAAATGTGCGTGCGGTCGGTCAAAAAGAGGACTTCCACCTATCTCCTGAACCACTTAACCGATTCAAGTGAATTTTGAATATGTTTGTCCCCATGTTATGCTGTTTATAAAAACATGAGTTTTATTCATATTGTATGTAAAAACATGGCGTTATAAAAATGTATGAAAAGTATGATTTTGCAACTTGGAGATAATTGAGTAGATACAGTAAGTAACTCAATTATCTCCCAAGCAGAGGGGAGGGAATATGTGGGTTGTAACCATTGTTTGATTGGCTAATGTATAATTGTCTGTTGGTGTCTCCCTTGCATGGGAGAACTGCATAAAAAGAGAATGCCTGCCATTAAACCTTCAGTTCTACATCACCCTCAATTTAGAGTCCTGTCTCTTATTGGGGGAATCTGCTACAAGGGATTGCTATTCTCGTCATACTCTCTTGCTATAATCACTAAGAGCTTGTTCCTGTTTTGCTACCTGAAGGAGTCTACGGTGGTTATGGTGTCTGCTGGAGTTCTCAGGAAGCGCTAGGAGCATCCTTCAACTGAGGTACCCAGTCGGGGTGCCAGGTGATCCGTTACAATGGGTTTACAATGTAAATAATCAGACAGCTAATACAAAAAGACAGTCAATTAAAGAAACACCCCAGACACCAAAACAACTTTGTCTAAAAAAGGTTGTTATGGTGCCAGGAGGCCCCTGGAGGGACTCTTACCTCTTGCCCATTCAATAAACTGGCTTGCGAACAAATGTACTTTACTCAAGCTAGTTTAGTGAATGAAGAGCCACTGATTGGCTGAGAACATCTCTGCGCTTCCTGAATCTGAAAATTTTGATGCTGAATGCCACCTAGGGGGAGTGGACATTGCCGCTTGAGGCAACTTTGGTGTTAAACCATAATAAAAAATGGTTTAACCCCTTGAGGTAAGAGTGCCTCCAGGGACCTCCTGGCATTTTAACAACTTCATTTAGTACATGATTATCATTAAGTGTTCCTGGATAGCAAGACCACTTAATGTTATCTCACATATAAATTATTATTATTATTATTATTAAGTGCTCTTGCATAGCAAGACCACTTAATGTTATCTCACATATATATTATTAAGTGTTCTTGCATAGCAAGACCACTTAATGTTATCTCACATATATATTATTCTTATTATAGCCAAATTTACCACCCTAACTCCTCCCACAGTTTTTACACTACATAGACAGTAATATACCGAAACGTGCGGATTGTTCCCGATCGGATTGCTATTACTTTGTGGAACGTTTCGCCGAATGGTTCACGGAATATCGTCGTTCTTGTGGCGAAATTGGTCCCATAGGAATGAATGGCAAAATGTTCAAAACTAGAGTGGGAGCTGGCAAAAGCTGAAAAATTAGGACATGATTTCTAAACTGCCACCACTCCCTCATTTTCAAGCCCACCTACACAAATCTTATAACAAAACGTTCAGCTATCCCTGCTGCCACTAAACATGTCCTCGGCTAAGCCATAGTCCTGATAGTTTTCACAATATGACCATTTGTTTGCAACTCACGCCGTCCATTGACATTCATTGAAAAACTCCACTCTAGCCAGCTCAAATTTGAAGGGCAATTTCTAAACTGCGACTGTGCCTTCATTTTTAATATTTCAGAGACATACTATGCATCAAATGTAGGTCTGAGTCTTGTGATTCTCACAATATAAAGCTCCTTGCTGTAGGATTTATAGTAAAATACGACCGTTTGAAAATGGCAACTGCCAAAATACTCTGACCTGTGCCAGGCTGGAGCAGCAAGTGATGTCATAGACAGGGCCTTTTGTACACCTGCTAATGTTTTTATAAATGTATGTTTTAATGTAACTGTGAAGCACTTTGGGCAACAACGTTGCAATTAAATGTGCTTTATCAGTGGTTCCCAAACCAGTCCTCATGGCCCACCAACAGTCCAGGATTTATGTATTTCCCTGTTTAATTCCAATGGAGATACTAACAAAACCTGGACTGTTGGTGGGTCTTGAGGACTGGTTTGGAAAAACGCTGTGCTATATAAATAAATGAAGGTTGAAATGCATTTCTCACTCTATTAAGCTTGCCATGTGCACTTTTTAAATTTGATCAATCAATTGGTTAGTGTAATGTTTACTATCTTTACTCACTCCAAACACTCCACACAGTTACTCTGCCCAGTCCAGCCTTTCCATAGTTACTCCAGCCACTCCAACCACACAACAGTTACTCAAGCCACTCCAGTTGTAGACTACTGGTGGAGGCAAGAACACTTCACACAATTTCCCCAGAAATTGTAGCATTGAATTTAGTGATACAGTGTGAGTAGTCAAACAGCCGATACAAAAAGGTAGAGTCAATTAAATTAGCTTATATTTATAGATATCATTTGACAATATCATGATATCTATAAATATAAGCTAATTTAATTGACTCTACCTTTTTGTATCGGCTGTTTGACTACTCACACTGTATCACTAAATTCAATGCTATGTTTTAAATTACTTAACAAAGATCTGCTTCTATCGAAATGTTGTCACCTTACATGATGCCACAATAAAGGAACATAGAAACATAGAAACATAGAATGTGACGGCAGATAAGAACCATTCGGCCCATCTAGTCTGCAGGGCCGGACTGGGGATTCCAAAGCAGCCCTGGAAAAAAAAAATCTATGCCAGCCCCATAAGTCATTGCGCCATGTATTGTCGCATGTAATATGTAAGGCTATGTCTTGCCACCCTAGATGATTGAGATATATATTATATATATATATATATATATATATCTATATATCTTTTTCCAATATAAAATATTGGTCCTTTCAGAGTAAAATCTTTAATTATATAGTAAGCATACTCACATGCAGACACAGACAATCTCACTGACACAAGCTGATTGATACACAGCCTCATAGACAAACAATCTCACTGATATACATAAGGTCATTAAAATAAAAACACACGCTCACTCGGTAGCAGGCACACACACACACACAAGCAAGCCCACTCACTAGCAGGCGCGCACACACAGCTTAATGTAGTGGTTCTGGTGTCTATAGCCTGTCCCTGCAGGCTTTTCAATGTAAACACTGACTTTTAGAGAAAAGGCAGTGTTTACATTTCTTCCTAGTGACAGACACTCAGACGGTCACTAGAGGTGCTTCCTGTGTCAGTGCGGATTGGCTGAGATCATCAAGCTTGATGATCTCAGCCGTAGAGGCAGGGCCAGTTGAGGGGAGACCAGCACGACGTGAAAAAAAAAAAAAGTGAGTAAAAACACACATACACACACACATACCATGACAGACACACACCGTGACACAGACAGAAACACAGACACACCATGACAGACAGACACACACATACCATGACAGAGACACACACATACCATGACAGACACACCTTAAAAAAGACACACACACCTTGACACACACACCATAACACAGACCTTGACACAGACACATACACGACACAGACAGACACAGAAAGATCGTGACACAGACACACACACATTACATGACAGAGACAGACACACACCATGACAAACACACACACCATGACAAACACACACACACCATGACACAGACAGACCGTGACACAGACAGACGCACACACCATGACAGTCAGAGACACACATTGCATGACACAGACAGACACACACACACCATGACACAGATGCTCACACCATGACAGACAGAGACACACAGACACACACCATGACACAGACGCACACACCATGACAGACAGAGACACACAGAATGACACAGACAGACACACCATGACACACACACCATGACACAGACACACACCATGATACAGACACACACAATGTCTACCTGGGGCTGTGGGGAGCTCCCTTGGCGGCCGCAGGGTTTGCTGGCTGTTTTGGCGGCCGCAGGAAGAGCTGGCTGTTCTGCCTCTGCTCCCCCTCCCCAGCGCACTGCTTACTGAGACCGGAGCCGGAATATGACGTCATATCCCGGCCCGGATGCTGGGGAGCACAGAAAGAACAGGCTAATCAGCGCTCCCCTGCCGCCTAAACCACTATCGAGCTCTCTTTGACCACAGGTAGGGCGTGTCTGCCATTTGAGTGCCCGGCCGGTAGCCGATTTCCCGGTATCCCGGTGGGCCAGTCCGGCCCTGCTAGTCTGCCCAATTTTCTAAATACTTTCATTAGTCCCTAGCCTTATCTTATAGTTAGGATAGCCTTATGCCTATCCCACGCATGCTTAAACTCCTTTACTGTGTTAACCTCTACCACTATAGAAACATAGAATGTGACGGCAGATAAACACACACTCGTTTGATGAGTGGAGTGTTGTACCAGTTCATAGCATATCTGCTAATTCTGGACTGAGAATCCAGAGTCATGTCCACAATACGTCTATTATTTGAGTGCTCATGACTTTTGTTCTACTTATAAAACATAATGGTTAATTTTGTTAATTTCACCAGCAGATAAGAGATTCATTTACTTAGGTGTCAACTAAATGTCTTATAGTTACAGAAATCAGGTAGGAGAGGGATCAAAATTAGGACTATTTAAAAAGAACTCGATAATTATCCCAATATATGGAATCTCTCAACCGAACTTACTGCTTTATATGTTAGATTTTTACACTTACCATTAGGTGAAACTGGAGTTTTTTTTTTCCTCTCTCTTTGAATTCCTCTTTCATTTAGCAAATGTGGGGGCCTACATTTCACATTCTGATATGACAACAAAGTTATACCTATAAACTAAAAAAAGTAAAACAGTGCCTAAACTTAAACAACATTTGTAGCCAGATGACATTTACGCAACATAATGAGAAAATATGTAATATTGCACAGTTCAATATTGCCATAATTAAATGAGTTATGGATACCTGCTTATTAAACCTCTCTCCAGCACATCTACAATGAAGTCAATATGGTTCTCCTGTTTTCGCTCATGTTGCATGTCTTCCAAATTTATTTACCTGCAGCTTGACTTACATTTTTAGTTTTATTACACCCGTAACCGAATTTTGCAAGCTGTGCAGAATCCTTTGGTAGCATATATTAACGATGTGTTGTTTTTTTTCTCCAAATAATCATCCACATAAATTTCAATTACATTACAAAATAAAAATACAGTATAGAATTGTTTATTTAGATATCTTCCACAGGAAAAAAAAAATGTTTTTGTATTAAAACATGACCACTTGTGAAAAAGATTTTTCATTTTTCATACAATATGAGTCTTCTCATGCGCCGTACGATTTGAGCTATTAGCAAAATGTTTAGTACATATAGAACACGAGAATGGTTTCTCTCCTGTGTGAATTCGCTGGTGTTTAACAAGATTCGATTTAGTGGCAAAATCTTTTCCGTATTGAGAACATGAAAATGGTTTATCTTTTGTGTGAATAGTCTCATGTGCGATGAGATGAGACCTTTCTCTAAAACACCTACCACATTCAGGACACACAAATGGTTTCTCCCCTGTGTGAATTTTCTGGTGTGTCTTAAGATTTGAACTAACAGTGAAAGATTTTCCACATTCAGAGCAGGTGAACTGTTTCTTGTGTGTGAATTATCTGATGTTGAACCATTTGCCACTTACGCCTAAAACATTTCCCACATACTGAACATGAGAATGGTTTCTCTCCTGTGTGAATCAACTTATGTGCATGTAGATGTGCCCTACGGTTAAAACACTGTCCACATTCTAAGCATGGGAATGGTTTCTCTCCTGTTTGACTCTGCTGATGATTAACAAAACTTGATTTTGCAGAAAAACATATGCCACATTCCGAGCATGAGAATGGTTTCTCTCCTGTGTGTATCACTGATGTTCAGTGAGGTTTGATTTAAATCTGAAACTTTTTCCACATTCAGAGCATGTAAACATCTTCTCTGACTTGTGTGTTCTCTGGTGTGAGAGAAGACTTGATTTTACAGAAAATGTTCTTTTACACTCAGAGCACGAAAATAACTTCTCTCCTGTGTGAATCCTATAGTGTACAACAAGGTTGTATTTGGTAGAGAACGTTTTCCCACATTTCAAACACGTGAACTTCTTTCCTTTGTGAACTGACTGATGTGTAACTAGTTCTGAGTAACTAGCAAAGTGTTTCCGACACTTAGAACACTTATATGTCCTATCTCTGATGTGTGTCACATGTTGAACACAGCCATGATTACTGATCATTGATACATTATTTTGTCCTGGTTTAATACTGATCCCGTTATAATACTTCCTACAATGAATAGTTTTAAAGTCTGTCTCTGAATGCTGTGGACATGCATTAATAGTGGTGTCCGTGGGATTTCCTTCCATTGAGGCTGATATTCCCTTTATAGAAGTAAATGTATGTTGAGTAGATGTGTAAATGGCCATGTCCGGGAGATTCCTTTCATCACATAAGGCTGATTCCCCAATGTTACTCTTCTTTCTTGATTTATTTATTTGCATGCATGCCTCTGCCGTGTTCATTTCATAGCGCTTTTCATCTTCAAATATAAAAGCTTTTGGCATATCTGGAATGTCACATACTTTAGCTGTATTTCTGACCTCTGACTTTAGCTGTATTTCTGACCTCTGATTCATCTGTAAGATTAAAATAATAGATGTAAACGGTTTATTGTTTTCATCTGAAACATAGAATTAATAAAAAGCTCATGCACATGTAAGTGCAACAACTACTTCTATCATACACGAAAAGATCCTAAAATATAATCAAAAACAAGACTTGAGAATGGACAAAATAATGAGAAAACATAAACGTAAAACAAATACCAAATCGGGCATGAAATGATGTTTACTACTTAATTTTATTATATTTGTAATTTACAGATTATCTTTTTAAAGAAATTTATTTACATTATATCTTTAAGTCTATACTGAGTGTAATCACATTAAATATGTTAAAACATTAACTCTTCTGTATCTCATTATTGAGATATATATGTATATATGCTTAACTTTTAGACCAAATGTTGTAACTCTTCAACAAGGAAAAAAAAACACAAAAATTAGAAAGGTGTCATATTTAAATCCATTACTATATTTTGTACAACATCAATCACCTCTGTACTACATTTGTTGAAAGCTGAGCATCTCTTCTTTTGAAGACTGTCCTTGTTGCGAAACTGTATCAACTGTGTTGATGGAGATTCAACAAGGGCCATGTAATATAATCCACAATGTAATTAAATTCACTACATTGGTTAAAAAAAAAAACACAAATAATAACTGGAATATTTTTCCTTGAAGTCAGCTGTAGTGGTTATGATGGTAGGAGCAACCTGCCCCTAGTTTCCAGATAATGGCGGAAACTGTGTTGCAGCAGTTTGCACTCTTACCTGGTGATCCTAGGCACTGAGGCAACTCAATAGCTGACTATGACATGCATTCAGCTTCTACAGAGCTGGATTCCGATCCTGCCATCCATTCACTGGCTGAGAGCATCAGCTAACCGCTCTCAGCCAAAGATTGTAATTCTGTGCATAGGAATATGCACAGAATTGACATTAGTCAGGCTACAAGAATGCCAGTCACAGCTCAAAAGAAATCAGACGTCTCCTACTTAAACTGCAACCAAGTATCCCGTGTAGAGAGAAACACTTCAGTCAGTTTTAACAAAAAGCCAAGATTTTCAAAATTTTTAAATGCCAAGTAGCTGAAATAGGGATGATGGTAGGGCTGTAGTGAAATAAATTGCACTCCATACAGTGGAAGGTTGACTAAACTTCATCTTCTACTTAACAACATGTTCCAAAGCCTTATCCACATACACAACCTTTTCCACATAAAACTTTGGATAGTCTTATAAATATTGGTGGTGTGAGATGTAGAAACGAGAACGGTAATAACAAAACAGAGGAGAAAAAAATAATTGTCTTTTTGCATGTAGAAGACAGAATTGGCACCTAGTCCAAATATATTGTGTCAGGTCAGTAAATTCCTCTGCTAATGAGTATCTCTGCTGCAAAACAAAGAGTATGAAACTGTGACAGAGCGAGCAAGCAATGATTGTTTGTGTCCCTTGAGCCTTTCTGATTTTAATTTTCTATGTGGCATTCATGACATGTTCTGGATGTATATGGATACACAATATTTCATTCAGATTATCCAAATATTGACTGTCTTTGATTATGCTTTCATTGCAACCAACAATGACTTGTCATCGTTTCTCGATTTGGTAGGTACCGAAACAGAGATTTACAAAAACCTTGATTATCTTGTAGCCATTAAGCTCCTCAGCATGTTTTATGGTATTTTGAGAAGGCACATTAGAAACCCCAATTTATTTTCTGTTGGTTTGCTGTGTTCTCTACAGATCAGTGACTTAAAATGAAAGCACAGAAGCAGCCAGACACTTGATGGAGTGGGATGGAACACAGCTTTATTGAGAAACCAACCTCACGGGATTTATAAACACACAACAACCAATCACATACACCCCTCTGTTATCCATTATTGTCCTCAGATCACGCCATTTAATAGTTCATTGTGTTCAGATCGCGCCTTTGATTAGTCCTTCCAGCATCGCGTTTTATGTCACATTGTCTTATGGTTGCTCCGCTATTATAAATATGGAAATACTATTATCTGCCCATAGCTGGGTGTGTGCTTTAAATCATGCGCATGCCCAGTTCATGAATGACACTATTGGTGGCATAATGGGCAGACTGGGCACCTGAAGTCTGCATCGTTTCACGGTATGACAGGCACTGGAGGGAGCTGATTACACACACTTAAGGCCAATGACAAAGGCTGTGGAGCTTAACTAATGCTCTACCTTGTGGTAAATGTTGTCAACCTTCTAGTTCTACAAAAGGAAAAGTAGTTCCTGCTTTTCCTTATGTATAACTTAGTTAAAAAGGGTCTTCTAAAAAAAAAAAAACTACAACAGGGTAGACTATGGGGACGATTTGAGACACACCTAATGTAAAAGAAAAAGAAAAAAAAAGAAATGACAGAGCAGCTTAAAGGACGGAAGAAGAGTTCCTGCCAAAGGATCCTACAACATTAATAATACATGGTGTCCGGTAGATAGACGAGGAGCCGCTAACAGTGTCTGATTAATTTAGAAACTGCTGTGCTTGCAGCAGGTGAAGGCATTTAACATTCTTGCATGGGAACCATATACCATATATATATATATATAAAAGTAAACGCAAAACAATCTGTACTTTTACACAACAATAATTTTAGAAAAAAGGAAAAAAGCATAATTAAAGCATATGCCATATTTTTGAGACTATCATGTCTAGAGCATGACCAGATTTGCTTTAAAATAATGAGACATTACATAAAAGTATTATATAGATCTGACTACACAGATCATGAAAGGAACATTATAGCGTTAGGAATATAAACCTGTGTTCCTAACGCTATAGTGTCCCTGTCCCTAACTTTATAGGTCCCCCACTTCTGTCCAGCACAGAATAGCTGAAACAAATGTTTTTACTTACCTCTTTTCCAGTGCCAGCGCTAGGTCTTCTCGTCCCATGACGTCACATCAATAGTGGGACTTAGCGCGCATTTTTCCATTCACATTCAATTTGCTAACATTTGGAGTTTACTAATTAACTATATGTCCAGGGATCTAGGGAGTTGCACCAATCTAAACTTATTATGTCAACTAGATTGTCATGATGAACAAGTAGTTTCGGCTATTGTTTTAGTCCTTTGGACAAGTAGATTTAAAAAAAAATAAAAAATATAAATTCCACACCCACGCATAATATGTTGATGTATGTTGTATACACAGATATTACAGTAATAACGTATTCTCTTACCCATTATTCGGAAGTGATGGCAAGTCTCCATGATTACGTCCTTGTAGAGATCCTTCTGTCCTTCTAGATACTCCCACTCCTCCATGGAGAAATAGACCGTGATGTCCTCACACCTTATAGGAACCTGGCACACACAATGATACAGTCACCATCCAGACACATGTCCCATTCCCAGCAGCCTCACCTCTCCAGTCAGCAGGTGGATGATTTGATTGGTCAGTTCCAGGATACTCTGGTCATTCTTGCTTTCATGTACCAGTGAGTGGGGTGGAGACAGCGTTCTCGGGCTCTGGGTCCTCCAAGATTCCTCTGACACATGGAGATTGCTGCCGTGTATGGCATGTGTGGGATGCTTCTCTGCACTCATATAATGCTACATATTGAAATATTAAAAAAAAGAATGTCAGTCTTAAGCCACGTAACCACCGCAAAAATAATTTCCTTCACTTTCATGCCTTCATCATCTGAATTAATAAATATTCAAATTTCTCTACTACTACGGTGCCTTTCTCTTTTTATACGTTCATGTCCAACATTTTGCTTAATTCCACCTATTAATATTTGTACCTTGTCTCATATTTTTCTATACTAGCTTTTTGATTGCAATGTTTTAGCAACTGGTACAATCTTCTGTTCCAAGATCCCTCACCTCTCCAGTCAGCAGGTAGATTATCTCCAGGATGAGATTCAGTATCTTATTAGTAATTTCATCCCTGTCCTTGTTCATTATTTCAGTCTGACAGAGGCTCCAAAAACAATAATCCTCGGACTGACCTATGTATTAAATGTGACAAATTTTATTATATTTCACAGCAAAATCATGAACAAAAAAGGTGTAGTAAGTAAATGCATTTAAAAATTTTTTTACCAGTCTGAGATATTCACAAAAAGGGTAAATATTTTACATTATTTTTGTGTGTTTTTTTTTAAATTAATGTGATAGCTAATTAATTGCTATTATTTAATTACCACAGAGCAGCACTTTTCATGTGTTAGCCTACAGCGTTCCCAATTTTTTAAATTTGCAAATAAACACCTGCAAAGCAGCTGTAACATTATTTTGCAGAGAATAAAAAAAAAAAATAATAACTGTTGGGCTGGGTTTGAAAACTGATATTGAGGCTTGCTTTGAATACCACTACATTGGAAAGGCATTACTTTTCATGCTTTGCTGCAGTAATCTGTTTACATTTTTTATTTATTTTGTGCATGAATTAACAATCTGGCTTGCTACACCACAATAGCTGTAGGAAACCATTCAACAGCAGTGTGAAAATACTGTACACATTTTTTTTTAAAAGTCAGATGAACAATAACGAGAATATTAGGCATTTCAGATACGAGATATTGTCAAAAACATATTATAGGGTAGAAGCTTTTCTACTCATCTGTGACAGTAGTATGTGTTAGAGTTTTGCGTTTAAATTACATGCTAGGCAAATTAAAAATTTTATCTGCCGATTATCCTGCATATACAAGTGTGTAACAGCTCCTAAAACAATTTATGACGGACATCCCAGTTAGATTGGGGCCATAAGGTACAGCAATCTGAGACTTGTCAATATGAAATATCAAAAACAAAAATCGAAGGATCTAGATGCAAACTAATAAACATTACGGGCATGTTAAAATGGGAAACGGCACACTGTGATGATACATAAAGCAGGAGGCTCGTTGTGGCAGTCAACCTATCCCCATCGTAGGTATAATACAGTCCCAATATAATCGATGTCTGGGACCGTGTTTATCGGGTGAGGGATTCTGCAAACTAGGCATAGAGTGCTACGAGGTACCAGAATTCAGCTCCCAGGTAGAGTATCATCTGAGCAGATACAAAGTTCTCACGGTGTGAATGTGGGCTATGGCTGGAAGCGGTTTGGTGAGACAGGCCGCATGCGTCTAGCCGATGCCTATTCTGTTGGCCTTGGTTGCGGGTCTAGAGTAGAGTTCTGTGAGTTTCCCTTGTTGCTTGTCGGTCCCCCGCGCCTCCATGTGGTCTTCACTGCGCTGTCCGGCTGAGGCGGCCCCCCAGCCCCGGGATCTTTTAGGATCAGCTTTGGTCTTGTACTCCTCTGTTGGTGCGGGCGGTATTGGGGGGGTCGAGCCCGGTATGTCTCTGATCCCGAGGGAGCCATTAGTGGTGTGTGTTGCACTTGGGGCTTTTCCTGGTTGGGGTCTTTCCAGCAGCACTCCACCGTGTAGCATAAAAGGAAACAACATAATTGATCAAACTACAAAATACTACCTTTGGTTACTTTAAAGGACCACTATAGTGCCAGGAAAACATACTCGTTTTCCTGGCACTATAGTGCCCTGAGGGTGCCCCCACCCTCAGGGTCCCCCTCCCGCCGGGCTGGATGGCGAGGCAAGGGTTAAATCTTACCTTTTTTCCAGCGCCGGGCGGGGAGCTCTCCTCCTCCTCTCCGCTTCCTCTTCGGCTGAATGCGCATGTGCGGCAGGAGCTGCATGCGCATTCAGCCAGTCTCATAGGAAAGCATTCATAATGCTTTCCTATGGACGCTGGCGTCTTCTCACTGTGATTTTCACAGTGAGAAGTACGCAAACGCCCTTTAGCGGCTGTCAATGAGACAGCCACTAGAGGCTTTAGAGGCTGGATTAACCCATTTATAAACATAGCAGTTTCTCTAAAAAAAAAGGGTTAATCCTAGAGGGACCTGGCACCCAGACCACTTCATTAAGCTGAAGTGGTCTAGGTGCCTAGAGTGGTCCTTTAAAGACCATAGCTTTGACAGGGTAACCATTGTCATGACCTGCTGGGTAATTTGCTAAATGATTTCTGTGGGAAAAGCAAGTCTTGGCTTGGCTGGTGTGCAGATTTTTGTTCAACTTTGTATTAACTATTCACAGACTTCAGGTGGAAGGGGTTTTCAATCACAATTTTTCCCCACCATAACCTATTTTGATTATATATATATATATATATATAATGAGTCCTATCAGTGTATATATATAATGAGTGTATTGTCTGACAGGTGCAGAGCTCAGTTTGAGGTTATTTACAGGCTGAATGTTACCAGTAATTAGCAGGAGAGGTGAATACTGACTGCTGCAATACATGGACAGGAATATATCAGGTATAAAATAATAATAATAATAATACCTGCACCAGCTCTCTCTATCCCAGAGCTCAATGTACCCGGAAACGGTAATTCACTTCCGATGTGTGCGTTCCAAGCCTCCTCCTCGCCTTCACAGTAATTGCCTTTATCGTTATAAATATTAGAAATTAATTCTAACCAGAATGCGGCCATGACCGAACCTCAAACCACGCAAGACACCGTCATTATTATTATTTTTTTTATTATTATAATGTCAGGCTTGCGTTGTCATGGTTACTAGACCACGCGGAGCGCTCCTGTCGCTTTTATTTTTCAGAACGAGGGAGACGAGTTGCATAATGGGAATAATATGTCACAGCCAGCAGCTGCTCCCAGGATGCATCGCGCACTGACAGATATTGACGTACGCCACTCCCACAGTGGGCGTGTATTTCCTCTCCCGGGTGCATTCCCTCCCTGCCCAGAGATGAGAGATTTGACCATGTTAGCAGAGCTCCTGGGAGGCAGCCTGGTTACTGGGAGGGACACGTCAGCCCGGTTACTGGGAGGGACACGTCAGCCCGGTTACTGGGAGGGACGCGGCAGCCCGGTTACTGGAAGGGACAAGGCAGCCCGGTTACTGGAAGGGACAAGGCAGCCCGGTTAATGGGAGACATGGCAGCTCGGTTACTGGGAGACAAGGCAGCCCGGTTACTGGAAGGGACATGGCAGCCCGGTTATTGGGAGGGACACAGCAGCCCGGTTAATGGGAGGGACATGGCAGCCCGGTCTCTGGGAGGGACACGGCAGCCCGGTCGCTGGGAGGGACACGGCAGCCCGGTCGCTGGGAGGGACACGGCAGCCCGGGACTAGTGGTCATGGAGTGTTCAATGTGTGCAGTGTGCACAATGTGTGTAATGTGTGCAGTGTGCGTAATTCCTAAAGGTATGAAGGCTGGGGGTTGAATTAAAAAAAAAAATAAGTGTGTTAATGTGTGTGTCTGTGAGTGTGTGTGTCTGTTAGTGAGTGAGTGTGTGTGTCTATTAGTGAGTGTGTGTATGTCAGGGAGTGTGTCTGTTAGGGAGTGTTACTATGTGTGTGTCTGTTAGTTTGTGTGTGTCTGTTAGTGAGAGTGTATGCATGTCTGTTAGTTAATGTGTGTGTCAGTTAGTGAGTGTGTATGTCTGTTAGCTAGTGTTTGCATTTCTGTCAGTGAATGTTTGTGTGTATTTAGAAGGTGGTGCCTGAGTTTTGTCATGCCTAGAGCAGCACAAAACCAGAATACACCACTGCCTGTGATATAATTACTAAACACATTGGGCTAACTTAATTATCACAGTCAGAGAAATATACAGTTTTACACAATATTCATAACTTTAAAAATATACATCACATTCACATAAAACTTACATTTTCAAGCAAGCATAACTAGGGGACAAACATATAAAAAAATCACCTGAATTGGTTCAGGGGTTCGGGAGATAGGTACAAGTCACCTTTGACCGACCGCAAGCATGGCTTTCCTGCCCAAAAGAGTTCCATCGATTTGGGCTGTGCGGCCAGTCTATTCATCCCAGTTCACATGTCCTTTGAATGCACGAATGGGTGCTGTTTGTGCAAATAGTTATGTATCTATCTATGTGTGTGTATCTGTGTGTCAAGGTGTGTTTGTATGTGCCAGTGTGTATGAATCTGACACACAGATACACACACTGGCAGATAGTGGCACACAAATACACACACTGACACAGATACACACCTTAACACACACTGTGTATCTGTGTGTGTGTGTGTATATATGTATCTATCTATCTGTATGTCAAGGTGCGTGTATCTATGTTTCAGAGTGTGTGTATCTGTGTTTGTATGTGTCTGTGTATCAAGGTGTGTGTATCTGTGTTTGTATGTGCCAGTGTGTATGAATCTGACATGCAGATAGTGGCACACAGATACACACACCCTGACACACAGTGTGTGTGTGTATGTATCTGTGTGTCAAGGTGTGTGTATCTGTGTTTGTATGTGCCAGTGTGTATGTATCTCTGTGTCCGTGTGTATATGTATCTGACACACAGATACACACTGATGCACACCTTTACACACAGATACACACTGACACACACGTCTTGACTCACAAATACACACACACTCAGATACACACAGTGACATACACACACTTGCACCCACAGATACACACTGACACACTCAGATACACACACATGCCCATACGAACACACTGATGCATACTGGCACACACACACTATTTGACATACACTCTCACTGACAAACACACACACTCTTTGATAGACACACACTCTTTAACAGACACATATACACTCTCATTGACAAGAACAGATACATTCTCAGTGACAAACAAACACACTCACTGACAAGCACACATTCACTCTTACTGACAAACACACAAACACATACACTCACACACTCACTGACAAGCACACATTCACTCTCACTGACACACAAACACATACACTCACACACTCACTGACAAGCACACAGTCACTCTAACTGACAAACACATACAAACTCCCTAACAGAAACACATACAACTTATTTTTTAAAATATTTTTCTCCACCCAGCCCCCCTACCTTTAGGAGTGCTGGCATGAAGTCCCTGTGGTCCAGTGGGGATGGCTGCAGCTAGGCGGGCGGCGAGGGACAGACAGGTGAGCGGTGGAGGCGGGCGGCAAGGGTGCTCTGTTCTCTCTGCTCAACTCCTTTGTGCACCTCTTAGTGATGCCAGAGCCGGAGTGACGTCATATTCCAGCTCCGACATCACTGCTGTGTGCGTGAGGGAGCTGAGCAGAGAGATCACTGCTCCCTCGCTGCCCGCGGCCATTTTATTTTCATTTGTTTGGGCGGAACACCAATTGGGAAACACTGCTCTAATTTATTGTACCAACACATATTATATACAGTTTTTTTAGATGACAAAAAGGGCTTTAATTTGATGTGACATATACATATATAAATCCTCATTTATTACAAAACACTGCAAAATAATAGGGGAAAAAATGCATTTTTTTCCAAGTATTGGCAATAAGAACGAGTGCATAATATGTCCAGCTTAGAAAAAGTAATTCAAAATCAATTCATTTATGTGTCTTGATTTTATAGAGTACATAATATGTGTAGGATTTCAGTTTATTTTGAAAGTTACAGGTCACAAACTACAAGGTCTAAAAAAAAAATTTCAATGTGAAGCAATTTTAGAAGTTGGTATGTTTGTCTTGGAAATTTAATACCCATTACAGAAAACAAAATTGCCACACAAAAGTATATATTTATATAAAGTAGACATTACAGACTATTTATCTAAGGTTAGTTTGACACTTTTTTAACGTAACCATTTCATTGCCAATCTCTGCTAAATAGTGGAGTAAAATATTTTTTTTTTCTCTATTTTGGCATATACACATTTAACAAGATTTTAGTAAAATGTATTTCATAAAGCTGGTGTGTGCTATTCCTGTACAGAAACCCAAATTGTGTTCAGCTACATCTGCAGAGTACAACAATACCCCCATTGTATGCCTTTGGCACTATTCTGTGAAGCTACAATGCCATATAAGAGACCATGCTATTTCAGTTTCTTTAGTTGGAATTTTCATAGATGGTCCTATGTCAGATTTTTTGGCATTATAGCAGTTTTACTGTTCAAATAACCCCACAAAGACCTTCCATTTGAGAAAGCAGACACTCCAGGGTATTTTATTCGGCATATATTATTACTTAACTTGCCACCATTTTTGCGTCAATTTATTTTAAAGTTTGTGGGGAGAAAAATAAATGACTTTTTTTTACATACATGTTGCATTTTTGCTGGGCATTTCGTACATTTTATAAGTGCCACTGTCATAAATTCCCCCTAAGTATGCTCAGTTACCTCTTCTGAGTAAAACAATATGCCCAATGTATGACTTAGACACTATTTTGTGAAGTTTCAGTGCTGTAAAAGAGACCTGTCAATTTTAGATTTTTAAGTGTGAATTTTCATAGATGGTTTTTAGAAACATAGAAACATTGAAACATAGAATGTGACGGCAGATAAGAACCATTCGGCCCATCTAGTCTGCCCAATTTTTAAAATACTGGCCTTATCTTATAGTTAGGATAGCCTTATGCCTATCCCACGCATGCTTTTAAGGGGTCCATATTATATTTTGAAATATTTTAGCAGGCTGCTTATTCCAACTACCCCAAAAAGGCATACTATTTCTTAAAGAAGACACCCAAGGCTATTTCAAAAGGCATATTTTGAACCTTAGCGTGGGATCATTTTTCCGCTAGCTTGTATCAAGTGTAGTGGTAATAGGCATTTTTTTGCCTTTATGAAACACACAGAGTTTGTACTGTATATTTTGCAAACCTTATGTGTGCTACAGCTTTATAATACTTTATGTGTTGCTCAGCTATGTTGTCTGAGTACAGCAATACCCCTGTATGTACCTTTGCCAGGTATATGTGGACTTGAAGGGGTACATCTCAGACACCGCCATTGCAGGTTTGTTTTTTTTCAAACTTTGAATTTGTACGCTGTGTTCATACCCCACTTTGGAGTTTTTTAGCAGGCTACATATTCCAACTATCCCATAAAGGTATACCATTTCTTAAAGAAGACATCCCTGGGTAATTCAAAAGGTATATTTTGAACCATATCCTGAAATAAATTTTCTGCTAGCTTGTACCAAGTGTAGTGGTAATAAGCATTTTTCTGCCTTTTTGATACACACAGTGAGTTTGTAATTATATTTTGCAAACCTTATGTGTTCTACAGGTCTATAATACTGCCTATATTGCTCAGCTATGTTGCCTAAGTACCTTAATACCCCCATATGTACCTTTGGCAGGTATATGTGGACGTTGAAGCGGCACATTTCTCAGGGTTATCACCGCAACATACAGACAGCAAGACAGTGGCGTACATACCGGGGTCGCGGCTGCGACCGGGCCCGGCCCACCAGGGGGCCCAGCCGCCCCTGCGACCTGGTATGTAGCCACAGGGCCAGCCTCTTCACCTGGGGGGCCCAGGAGCCGGCCACCCCAGGGCCCCCCGAGGCTGGCCCTGCTGATACCGGGCAGGCGGGTGGCCGGTCGGGCAGGCGGGCGCGCGAGGGAGCACTCAGTGCTTCCTCTTCAGCTCCCTTGCGCACCGCACTGATCCCGGAGCCGGAAGATGACGTCATCTTCCGGCGCTGGCATCCCTACGCGGCGCGCGAGGGAGCTGAAGAGGAAGCAGTGAGTGCTCCCTCGCGCGCCCGCCTGCCCGACCAGTGACCTGCCGCCCAGGAGCCCAGCAGCACCACTGGACCCCAGGGAATCCCCCCAGCACTCCAAAAGGTAAGGAGGCTGGGGGGGTTAAATTAAAAAAACAAAAATGTGTTAGTGTGTGTGTTAGTATGTGTGTGTGTGTTAGTGTGTGTGTTAGTATGTGTGTGTGTTAGTATGTGTGTGTGTTAGTATGTGTGTGTGTGTTAGTGTGTGTGTTAGTATGTTTGTGTGTGTTAGTATGTGTGTGTGTGTTAGTGTGTGTGTTAGTATGTGTGTGTGTGTTAGTGTGTGTGTTAGTATGTGTGTGTGTGTTAGTATGTGTGCGTGTGTTAGTATGTGTGTGTGTGTTAGTGTATGTGTGTCTTAGTATGTATGTGTGTGTGTGTGTTAGTATATGTGTGTGTGTGTGTGTGTTAGTGTATGTGTGTTAGTGTATGAGTGTATGTGTGTTTGTGTTAGTGCGTGTGTTAGTGTGTGTGTCAGTGAGTGTGTCTGCTAGTGAGTGTGTTACTGTGTGTGTCTGTTACTGAGTGTGTTTGTCTGTTAGTGAGTGTGTGTTTGTCAGTGAAAGTGTATGTTTTGTAAGTGAGTGTGTATGCGTCTGTTCGTGAGAGTGTGTGTGTGTGTCTCTTCAGCATTTACCTTTCTCCAGCGTCGGACTCCCCAGTGTCCGCCTCTCAGCTCCGAATGCAAATGCGTGGCAAGAGGCGCGCGCGCGCATTTAAACCGCCCATAGGAAAGCATTACTCAATGCTTTCCTATGGACGTTCAGTGTCTTCTCACTGTGATTTTCACAGTGAGAATCGCGGAAGCTCCTCTAGCAGCTGTCAATGAGACAGCCACCAGAGGCTGGATTAACCCTCAGTGAAACATAGCCGTTTTCACGGCTATGTTTTCACCTGCAGGGTTAAAACTAGAGGGACCTGGCACCCAGACCACTTCATTGAGCTGATGTGATCTGGGTGTCTGTAGTGGTCCTTTAAGTGTGTGTGCATGTCGCGGGGTCGCAGCCCTGCAACCCCTGCGACCAGTTGCCCGCCGCCATGTGTTGCGGCCCCGACCCGCGCCGAGTAAGCGAGGGGGGGCCCAGGGATCAATTTTCGCACCGGGGCCCCATGGGTCATGTGTACGCCACTGCAGCAAGACATGGAATTACTCCTGGTACACCTGTTGTGGATAGTCTCGTTAGCCAGGTATAAAACATTGCCTCTCCCAGAAGGC
Organism: Pelobates cultripes; assembly: GCA_933207985.1. Lineage (NCBI taxonomy): Eukaryota > Metazoa > Chordata > Amphibia > Anura > Pelobatidae > Pelobates > Pelobates cultripes. Next base: position 9,660,863 of record OW240922.1, on the reverse strand, counting down.
AGTGTCAGTTCCTTGACTCTGGTTATCGGTTTGCTGTCTCCTGTTATCCAGTGTATCTCTTGACCCCGGCATGTTGTTTCGTTGATTCTGATTTCTGGCATCCTTTTGGCTTCCCACGACGATTCTCCTGCTTTATCCGTTCCTGTACTGCGACTGTACTGCGACTAGGAGAATTATCCTGCACAGCCCCCGTGCACCGACTCACAGGCCAGGTGAATTCTTACCTGACCACCTCGGCCTGTGTTTACTTGCAAGGTGAGCATATATCTCTGCCTGCTGGACTCCCAACTCAGGTAAGCCCTGACAACATTTAAGACACAGCCATTTATGTTTTTTTTTCTAACTTTGAATTTTTACGCTGTGTCTATACCCCACTTTGGAGTTTTTTAGTAGGTTGATTATTCCAACTACCCCACAAAGGCATACCATTTCTTAAAGAAGACACCTGAGGGTATTTCAAAAGGCATATTTTGAACCTTAGCATGAAATCATTTTTTCCGCTGGCTTGTACCAAGTGTAGTGGTAATAAGCATTTTCTTCTGCCTTTTTGACACACACAATGAGTTTGTAATATATATTTTGCAAACCTTATGTGTGCTACGGCAGTATTATAATTCATATGTTGCTCAGCTATGTCATATGAGTACATCAGTAACCTTGTATGTACATTTACCAGGTATATGACAATGTTGAAGGGGCACATTTCAGACACATCCATTTAAGTTTGAATTTTTACGCTGGGTTCATGCCCCACTTTGACATGTTTTAGTAGGTTGGGTTTTCCAATTAATTCATTAAGGCATACCATTTTCTAAAGAAGACACCCCAGGGTGTTTCAAAAGGCATATTTTGAACCTTAGCGTGGGATAATTTTTTCACTAGCCTGTACCAAGTCTAGAGGTAATATGCATTTTTTCCCTTTTTAAAACATTTTTTTTACTTTTTAAACGGCAGGGAAGGGGTAAATTTTATTTGAAAGGGGTGGGGGGCGGTGGGGAGAATTTTACAACTACCTTGTTTTTTTTCACAGCGAGAGACAGATCAGCACCGATCTGTCTCTCTGCACTTCCCATAGGGAAGCATTTGGAGGCTAGTTCGCATGCACCACAAATCGCTGTGACAATCACATTATGCTCTAGGAGCAGTATTTGATTTGGAACCACGTTTGATGACGTTCTCAATGTGGTGTGTTAACCCTGCAATGGAAATATTGCAGTTTCTACAAAACTGAAATGTTTTATATTGCAGGGTTAGAGCTACAAGGCTACTGCACCCAGAGCTTCATCTCAATGATGTGGTCTGAGTGCCTTTAGTGGCCCTCTTAAGTGGCTATACAACTAAGTGAATGTTTTGTCTCCCAATAAACCTTTCTGCTTCCTGTAGATGATCACATTTTTTTTTAATACATAAGGAAATGTAGGTAGACTACTTTTAATTATGTTGAACTTAATATTTGGTAAAAGATGCAAAAAAAAATTCTCTTGTCTGAAAAAGAAAATACACTCGGTTTATTTCCCATGCTGAGACCCCTGTTCTCCCTGTACTGTGGTGTTCCCTTTGTGCTGGTACTCCACCTCACTGCAGGGGGAGATATGTCATGGAGGCCAGGCAGAGGGAGGCCTTAGGTAAGCACAGAGGGAGTAGAGCCATGCCACCACTGGACTTCCATCAATCAGCCAATTCAATGCTTCTTATGCAACGACGTGGCCAAGGTGCTGAACAAACGTAATAGGAAGCACCTCAAGTGGTTGTCACTCAGACATCCATTAAAGGTGTCCTTAGAAAGCAATGTAATGTATACACGCGTGTATCCCTGACTCTCTAGTGTTAAAAGCTCCATTTAGGTTACTTTCCTCCCCCCTCCCGAAAAGGTAATAAAATTTACCTTATTTCCTCTGTCACACTGGTACTGCCCCCGATCCATCTCCTTGACTGACATAATCAGAATTGATGATCTCAAAAAATCCAACACTTTCCCATAGGAAAAGCATTGGATTGGCTGAGATCATCATGGTGGCAGGACGGGACGGGGTGGGGCCAAATGTCGGCCTGGCAAATCAGCATCTCCTCATAGAACCAATGCATCTCTATGCAGAGTGTGGAGACGCTGAACATTGCTGTACAACCAGGAAGCCCCTTTACTTGTGACAGAGGAGTGGCCACTTGAGGTGTTCCTAGGCACTAATGTAAGCACAGCCTTTTCTCTAAAAAGCAGTGTTTACAGAAACAAGCCTGCGAGGTCTGATTATACTCACCAGAACAACTACATTAAGCTCTAGTTTTTCTGGTGACTATAGTGTCCCTTTAAGCTGCAGTGGCTCTGGTGCTTAGAGTGTTTCTTTAATCACAGAGGGATCACATTAGAGCCTCCACAATCAATAATTACAAATTCTACATACTGCAATGCGGCTTCACAATACACAATTGTGAAGCAGCATTTGCATAGTTTAATACTTTAGCATTTTTAAACAGTATTGCTAAGTATGCTTGGTACTGTATGTGACGGTAGCCGCCATCACCAAGAGCTTAAGATGGACAATTCAATTAGGTATCTGAATGACTCCTATGTTTAAGACACCCTGTGTCCATTGTCGGAGAAGGGTGTGTGTGTAATGCGGTTTTTAGGGGTTAAATGTTAATTATTGTCTTCCCCACCCCTTTAAAAATGTCACTGTGTTATAATAGGTTGCTGTATGTTGTCTGCTATGATTTGACTGTTTGTATTTTTTAAGTTGTCACAAAAATCGTCATGTAATAATCAAATGGGCTAGTCCCGAGTAAAAATAAAGCTTTGTATGTTAGTTCCTTTTGGAACTTGTGTCCTGTGTGGATTTTTAGGGATCCCAGTGACCTGTAGTGATGTAGCGAACCGTTCACGGTTGAAGGCAGCTTCAACATGGATGCTGTCCAGGAGGTGGGAGGATCTGAGAGGGAGGGTCTGCTGGAGATTGGCCGGGATGTGTCAGCTGACCGGAGTTCGCCACGAACGGTTCGTGGCGAACCGTGGCGAACCGTTCGCGAAAAGTTCGCGAATGGTTCGCGACATCACTAGTGACCTGTTTGCCAGCTGAAGGATCCCTCTAGCCTTGGGCTAAGTTAAGAGAGCTAGGCCTGAGAGCCGCAAGTGCCTTTGTAAAGGCAGTAGCAGGCACTACAAGCAAAGATGCAGAGGAATAGGCAGAGGGGACGATACCTGCCTGTAAGGAGACCTGCAGCCTGGTCAGGTGGAAAAGCTTGGGAAATATTAAATAATAAATCACTTGTTTTTACAGAAAGAAAGTTTTCAAGAAACAATTTTGGTAATTGTTAGCAACCTATACATACATTCAAACACCGACGTGTTCAGTTGTCAATTTAAGTTTAAAGTCACTCTCCTTCCTGTTTCCATTCTTCTCATACAGAAGCTTTGAACAAAGTGGTTGCAACCAAGGAATATTATAAAAGTGCTGATTTCTCTTGAAATTGACACTTTTATAACGTTAGGCAGACGATACTCTATTGACCCACATAGAGTTTCAGCTTTAGGGATTTGGAGTGCTCCTTTAACCCCCTAAGTACACATGACACAACATGATTCCCTTTTATTCCAGAAGTTTGGTCCTTTAGGGGTTAAGGGAACTGTCACTTCTTTTGCACAAGGAAATCCCATAGAACTTCTGTTAATATATCCGAGATGCTGTGTTTTTTTTATTTTCAGCTGCCATGATTTCTTCAGATCAGTTACTTGGGGTTAGAAAGCTTCTGGATGATGTAATTCCTTGTTCTCAACCTGTAATATGGCCCATAGCCAATAGAGAAATAAAAAGAACTCCATGGCCTGCCCAGTCATGGCTCACTAAATCCAGGGTGCATGTAGTCTGCACCTTCAGCCTGTGTACCTGTCAGTTCCCTCATTGGTTGGCACTTCTCAGTGAATCAAAGCACTACCACCAGGTTACTTGCAATGCTGTTTAACTCATTCAAAGCACCATAACACAGGGATTGCTGAAAGAGATCTGCACCAGTGAGAGGTGCAACCTACAAGCTCTTCTAACTCGACCATCAGGAATTATAACCAGGGCTGTCTTAATGCATGGACACACTGGCCAGTTGCACGGAGGCCCCATAGGCTTGCCAACTTTTAGGATTATTATTCTGGGAGATTTATTCGGAACTTTCAAACCCTCTTTATTAAAATGTTTAGGTGGACTCAGTATCAGCTGTTATCTGTACATGTGACCTTGCTGTTGGAAATGCATATCTTGACCTTGACGGAAACAACATTAACATACGAATTGTACACAAGGAGGACAAAATCAGCACACATCATTTTATTTTCTTCTAATATTTTTAACAGTTCATGTCAGTTGTCTTTCCCTGCTACCTACTAAACGTTTGTGTGGATTAATCTCTGCTGTACAGCATGTTTTTTTAAATGTTTAAACACTGATTTTATTAAAGTTACCAATAAATATAAGCTTAATTTTATTGGCAATTTACATTTTCATTCCTGTGAGGTGATGTGTGATTGCCTCCTTGGCAATCTTAGCCAATCCAATGCTTTCCTATTGTTTATAATTTAGCTGCCAATGGGTGGGGCAATAGGTCCACCCCCAACTTTATAATTTAGGTCCATACCTGCAGCCAATGAGTGGGGGACAAAAAGTCCACCACCAAGTTAATCATTTATGGCCTGCCTGCCCTCCAATGAGTGGGGGCTGGAGGGGACAATAGATTCACCATCCTTTTTATTATTTAGAGGGCCATTTGCTGCTAGTGGGTAGTGGCTGAGAGGGGGACAATAGGCCTTCCCCCAACTCTATAATTTAGGAGCCCAACTAGCTACCAATGGGTGGGGGCTGGGAAGGGCAATAGGTCCACCCCAAACTTTATAATTTTGGGCCCCCCTGCAGCCAATGAGTGGAGGATGGGGGACAAAAAGTCCTCCACCAACTTTATCAATTATGACCCCCCTGCCTCCAATGGGTGGGGCTGGGGGGACAATAAGTCATCCCCCCATTATTATTTAGCATCGTCATACACCGCCAATGGGTGGGATCAAAAGGGACCCTGTGTCCCCATTATTATTTCTTATGGCCCCCTCCATGACTATGCCTGGGTGCAGGAGGTGAACACTAGGTCCCTCCCTTTTAGTTTAATAGTTCCAATTCGCAGAGCAGAGGGGAACACTATTTCCCCCCGAGCTAATTATTTAATTAGATGCCTCACTATTGGATCTATTGGGATGCCTCAACATAGCTGTCCAGTCGCTAGTCTTTTCTTATTACAGTGAGCAGCCATTGGCAGAGAACACAGCTTATTTTTTCTAGCCAGCAAATATGCTTCATTCCTTGTAATTTCTATTTCTTCATTTGTCTTTCGAACGAATGGAGGAATAGCTGAAATTCGGACAAAAACGTGTTTGTCCAAAAACGAATGCCCAAGTCTAATAATTACTTGCCCTTAACACCATAGTACAGATAGTTCACCACAATGACTGAAGCATGTATTGTAGCTATCTCCTGCTTTTTACTTTGTGCTGCCTTTTCCCACTCCTCAGTATTTCTTTTAGATTGCAAGCTCATATGCCATCAGTTTTATATCTAGCTTACCATTTGGTATAAAACTGCTCGCCTTTCTTTTTGTTTCTGTTTGTCTATATAATATACTGTCTTCTCTCTCTTTGTACAGTGCTGTACTAAGTATCCACATTTTGTAAAATAAAGATAACAATAATAACATATCCCAATTAATATTTTTATTGCAAAATAAATTGCCAACTAGAAAAAATACACCAGAAAGGAAGGAGCATCTAAGTTAAAAGATATAATTTTATTATGCTGTGTTTGCCCATGGACTGCAGATTCAGAATATAGAATTGTGAATACAGCTCAGTAATATTTAGTATTGTCATTACCTGGTAATCTGACGTGCCTTCAGATAAGCACAGTATTGTCCAAATGTGATTTTGTTTGGTGTTAAGATCCAGATATAAGAAATTTCAGTTTGATTTAAAATTAGTTACATGAAATCCCTGATTTTTAAAGTGATGAACACGTGCATAAATAAAGACTTTTCTTCAGTTCTTTCTTACTTGAGTTCTTTTCTGTTGTGTAAAATTCCCCTCTTATTATTACAACTTTATTATTTCCGTTTTCTTTAACAAAAAAATATTTACATAAAAAAAGAAATGAAGACTTTAGTTTGAAGCATGATGATTCCTTTGATGAGAAAAAAGATTTGAGCTTTGAGAGAAACATTTTCCACAAGTAGCACATGAAAATGGTTTTTCTCCTGTGTGAGTTCTTAGATGGAGAGTAAGACTTGACTTGCTAGTAAAACGTTTCCCACAGACAGAGCATGAGAATGGTCTCTCTCCTGTATGAATCCGCTGATGTTTAACAAGGCTTGATTTGGCAGTGAAACCTTTCCCACATTCTGAACATGAGAATTTTTTTTCTCCTGTGTGAGTTCTCTGATGCGCAACAAGATTTGACTTACGGCTAAAATATTTCCCACATGAAGAACACTGGAACGGCTTCTCCCCTTGGTGGATTTTCTGATGTGAAAGAAGATGTGACTTAAGGGTAAAATATCTTCCACAGTCATAACATGGGAATGGTTTTTCTCCTGTGTGAGTCCTCTGATGGTCAACAAGTTGTGGTTTGGTATAAAAACACTTCCCACATTCAGAACATGAGAATGGCCTCTCTCCTGTGTGAATCATATGATGTTTCAGAAGTTTTTCTTTAGCAGAAAAACATTTCCCACATTCTGAACAAGGATATGGTTTCTCTCCTGTGTGACATATCTCATGTCTAATAAGTATTGATTTAGCAGTAAAGCATTTTCCACACTCAAGACAAGGGAATGGTTTATCTCCTGTGTGACTCCTATAATGTACAATGAGGCTGTGCTTAGAAGAGAAGAATTTCCCACATTCTGAACAACTAAACTTATTCCCTGTGTGAATTGTCTGATGTTTAAAAAGGTCCGAGTTACTATTGAAACAACTCTGACACTCAGTGCAGTTATACATCAAATGTTCGGAGTGTTTTTCACGTTGAGATATACATGTTCTAGTATCATTTGTGCCCCATTCAATACTACTGATTATTGGTAGGTCCTTATCTATCTCTGGCTCAAAGCTATTCCTTTTCTTGTGTTTCCTAAAATTGGATGTGTATCCTGTCTGTGAATGTTCTGTGGGTATATAAATGTCAGTGTCTGTGAGATTTTCTTCTTCGCATGAATCTGATTCCTCTTTAATATAAGTAGATGGGTATTTTGTGAGTGTGTGTTCTGTTGGTGTATCAATGTCAGGGTCCGAGAGATCTCCTTCTCCACAGGAGACTGGTTCCTCCTTAATATACACAGATGTATTTTCTATAGGTGAACATTCAATGGGTGTATAAAATTCTGTGTCCGTGAGATTTCCTTCTTCACAAGTGCCTGATTCCTCCTTAACATGAGTAGACAGATAGTCTGTCTGTGTATGTTCTGTGGGTGTATCAATGTCAGTGTCTGAGAGATTTCCACCTTCCTGTGTGGACAGTTGTCCCTTTGTCTGCTTTCTCTGCTTCTTTCTTGACTCATTTATTCTCAAGAATTGTGCTCCTTTATCAGTTTTGTTGTCTCTTTTATCTTCTTTTACATAACCTTAGTAAGAAATTGGGATATTATATACTTAAGTTAAACAGGCAATTCATTAATTTATAAGAAATAAACAAGAAAATAAAATGTGATTGTTTAATTGTCCTAGAAAGAGGCAAATGTTGCACTACAATATACAGAAGTTAAATTATCCCAAATTACCAGTGAATCGATTTTACAGCTGGTGGCAAAACACAAACATTCAAAAGGATACTGTAGGAGCTACGTAAATGCAAACTGTATAAAATCTTTGAAGACAGCACTGGGATAGATCAGCCTTCGAGCTTCCTCTGATCTGCATTCCAATGACTGCAATTAACAGTTATCCCCCAGTTTCCTAATTGACTTATGGCACTTGGTGCTTTGCCGTCACCCTGCATCTTCAAGCGAGCCATTTGTTATGGGTTTCTAGTAGCACAATACATGCCCATGACATCTGAATGAGAACCCACAACATAGCTGGACTTTCATACACTTCTAACTTGCAATAGTAGAAAGATGATATCTTGCTTAAAAGTACACTTCACTGCCTTCACTGTGCTAATGCAAAGTGTGCATGGAATTAAACTAAATGTGGTTCAAGGAAGCCCCTTTAGTGGCTGCCTTTGCAGTTTTTCTGAAACTATAATGTTTTACATTGCAGGATTAAGGGCATAGGGAGACTAATACCAGACCACTTCAATGAGATGAAATGGTCTGGGTGTCTAGAGTGTCTCTTAAAATTCTTATTAGTGTGCACTTAGTAAAGAGCTCCCATACACTGTGTTGATGTTTTTTGTTATTTTTTATTAAAGGCATGGCAGCGATTAAACTGCCTCTTACCCAGTGGTCTGAGTGGCAGATAATTCTTCATCACATCCTTGTGGAGATCCTGGTGTTCTTCAAGATACTCCCACTCCTCCATGGAGAAATAGACAGCGACATCCTCACACCTTATAGGAACCTGACACACACAATGATACAGTCACCATCCAGACACATCCCTTGGTTTTACTCTATAATGTCCCATTTGCAGCAGCCTTACCTCTCCAGTCAGCAGGTGGATGATCTTATTGATCAGTTCCAGGATCTTCTTGTCATTGTTTCTTGCATTAATCAGAGAATGAGGTGGAGGCACTGTCATGGGGCTTTGAGAACTGGAAAGGCTTTCTGATACATGAGAACTCCTGCTACATGTGATACGTTCTCCAGACTCCTTCATAACAAAATAACCCTACATATTGAAACATTAAAATAAGAAATAAACATCCATTAACAACCAAATCCCATTAAATGGTATATCTGTAAATTTCGCAGAATAATGTGTCCACTTATATACACCATTGATCTAGTTCTAATGTAATATTTACATTAAAACTTCCTTGATTTTGAGAAGAAATGTGAATACAGCCATGTCCTAAATACTTAGGAAAGCACTGTGGGAGACCATGTCATGTAGACCCCACTCTCCCCCCCAAAAAAAAAAATCTGAATAGCTTGGCTTTAGTAAAACTAAGCTTTAGAAGGCAGAAGTAAATTCATAAGACTTGCTTACAAGCATACTAATCTTGCAACCTGAATTAACATATACCCAAACATACCCACTTTTACATGTGTTGCTCATATAACTCAACTGATTATCACTATATTTAATTCCATCTCCGCGTCTCATAATGTTGAGTGTTATGTTACTATCCAGGTCTAATAATTGCTATTAATTGGCCTAATAATTGCTCGCCACTCAGCATTTCATTTTTAATTCTATGTGTTTTCACAGCATGTCCTTGTTTCAGAATGAGGTGGATATGTATGTAGTGTCTGTATATGTGTGCAGGGGTATATTTGTGTAGAGTATTTCTATGCTTGAATCAAGGGATGTATTTGAATAGCATAACTATTTTTTACTACGAGTGTGTATTTGCGTGGAGGGTCAGTTTGTGAATGAAGGGATGTATTTTTACATGATTCTCCTCCACATATCACAAGCCCATGCTCTAAGTCAGCAGACCATTCTAACTATTTCCTGTTGCGTGTAGCTTATCCTTTCTCCCCACTAACTTTAGTTTGCATTTTCCACCCTATCAAGCCCATTCTTCTTCCCCATTGCTAGCAGTAGTCCATTTTCTCTTATCTCATCCACATTGCCAGCAGTAGTCCATTAAAGGATCATTTTTTCTCAGTAGAACTTGGTGATGTCATTGTTACATTCCCAGAACCACTCACCTCTCCAGTCAGCAGGTAGATGATCTCCACAGTGAGATCCAAAATCTTCTCAGTTATCGGACTCTTGTGGATCATTATTATGGAGTCTGCCAAATGCTCCAAAACAAGCTCTGGTCCTCCTGGAAGGATTATCCTTGGACTGGCCTCAGCGGGTAAAGTGACATAATGTATTATTTACTCACAGTAAAATAAAACTAATGTAGAGGAAAATGTTTAACACTGGTCTTCCTTTTTTAACTACTGATATGTATTAATTAATACTAAATTAAAATTCTGTTTGCTCATATATTCACAAGATTATTTAAAAAAGGAAAGTACAAAGGGCACAAATGTATATACAGAAGTTATTCACTACAAATCAAAATGGGGAAAACCCATATCCTAGTGCAAAACAAGCAAGTCAGAATAGCTTGATTTGCAGTTGAAGGAGCAAAATTAAATAGAAAAAGATTTGCAATAAGAGAGGAATTAATGGCGAGATAAAATTAGTATTTACATCAAAACCTAAATCAAGTCAGGCACCATGTGGTCTGCATATTCAGTGTACGGAACAACCTTTCATTGACACTCACTCATTACTATTAGCTCCTTAACATTAATCGGATCTTCACCCCAACATGGCTTCTTATTAATTAATTGGTTACCGTCCCCATCTTAAATATCGTGGTGTATAGCTACCAAAATCTGTAAAATAACGATACCAGATTAATTTACTGTCTAAGCTCCATACTATTTATTCTTAACTCTGGTTACCCAAACTGATAAAGAACCACCATAATAAACACTGTAGATGCTTTCTTCGGTAAGTGTAGACCTCCCAAATTAAGTGTAGGATTCAGCAAACTTCACTTACTATTTACCCTGTTTCTGTGTCACCCACAATGTCATACAGGCAAATTAGCCTCTTGCTTAAGTCACTGGCATGAGAAGGGGCTAAAGAATATTTCTCAACTAAAACTAAATCGTACTCACACCAACTTAAAGCCTAAATTCTCTATATGTGACATTTGCTAGTTTTTTGCATATTACTAAATTCAGATATTTGTACAAACAATTATTAACTTGTTTCAGGAGTCGGATTGTGTAAATCCAGACGACATCCTCAGATGCTCCACTTCTATTTCCCTTCACTTCATCTTACGAATAAACTCCAAAAGACTTATAGCCTCAGAACTCTCCTCCTTGGAAATCTCCCAACAGACAATCTTTATACTACCACTATTCTACAACCACACAAACTGTGTGTGAACGATTGCACCGTGCCTCCTACCAAGAAATGTCATTTAAAAGATCCTCTAAGAAGCAAAACAAGTCTAGCTTCATAAAGCAGTTATGGTGTATAGATCATGTTCCTGCAGTTGCACGGCTAAATTCACTGTGATTTAGGAGTCAAATTGTAACTCCAACTACCAAGACCACGTCATTGATTTTAAGTGGATATGATAGTATGTGTATGTGCAGCATTTCTGCTTGAAACACTGCACATACTGAGAGATAGTAAACTTTGTGCCAGGGGCTAGATACACCCCTGGCACACGTTACTTTGTCAGACTTCCAAATGTCAGGTCTGTGCATATTCATCAGCGTGCACAGTGCACTATTGCAGGCCTAGTGTCTACAAAGCAAGCAAGCTCTCACCTCACTGTCTCTGTAAGCTCCCTCCACAACTGACACTTTTTTTATTTCCTTTTAAACCTCCCTCCTGTCTCTGGTTCAGTATGCTGCGTGCACTCTGAGCAAAGAAGTCTAATCGAAGGCTTCTCTATGGGTAGCCTGTGATTTGACCATGCCAAGGCAGGAATCATGTGAGACAGAGGCGTGGAAATTAGTTCCAGGATATCAGGCGGGTTTTAACTTTTTCAGGTATTACTGGGACAATAGGCTTAAGTAAAAACAATCAATGTGTTAGCAAGGGTTACAGTAACCCTTTAAATCATTTTTGTTTCTGTTCACACAGTCCTATCCACACCAACCTCCCAACATGGAAATATTGCTTCATTTTCAATCCGCTGTGACAACACTGTGTGTTTACTTTAGATGTTCTTAAGCCCTGCTCTGTTAATCGAACTTTAATCATACACAGTAGACTCCTGCGGGCTATTAACAGAGTAGGGGATAAGAACTTCTAGATTAAACAGACTGTGCAATAGAGGAAGTCTAAACATTAGATCTCTCTTTTCAGGAAATGTGTAGAGAGACTGTGTAGGTCCCACATAGGGGAGGGGAAGTGTGGCTAAGGCTGCAACAAAGTGATTTAACTCCTAAATGTCAGAGCAGTGGAATGTTTTATATTCTAAGTATATTATACACTGTATTATAACCACTGCTGCCCTGAATGACCTTTTTATTATTTTATTATATTTATATGAGTAACATAGAGATATTATATATGTATATATAGAGAATACACAGATATAGGATATTATATATTATATATATATATATGTGAACAGGCAGTGTTGGCTTCATATTAGCTGGCTGCTGGCAGGAGCTGAGTCCTGTTATTACTTATATTTAATGAATTAATAATAGAATAATACCAGCACTGACCTGCAGCACAGGCTCTCTCCATTTACTATAACAAAGCTCACAGTAACCGGAAATGCCAGGGGTTCACACTGCTCCCGCAGTGTGCGTTTCAAGCCTCGTCTTCACCTCCCAGTAAGCGGCTACAAGCACTAGAGCGAGAGACACTGTGCGGCCATGTTTCCGGAGGATCAGATGGCTGCTGTTATGGAAACACCGCCAGGAAGCTGCATTGTGTCTCTTGTGTGTATGTCTCGGTTGGAATGCCTGCAGCTTGCTGTTGGAATGTTAAAGGCACAGCATTCCCTTCTCATTAATGGCAATCATGGATTATCTGCAATGTGGATCATGCACTTATTGGGGGCTTTAACTTTTCTTAAAAACAAATACATTTTAAAAGTCATATTGAGATGATAATTAACCCATTGTGCAGGTAAAGATTCCAGCTTCTTCATTAAAGGAACAGCCATTTCAAAATGTAAATAAATCAGCACACGCGCACTCTCTCTCATGTTTCATGTTTTTTGATTGCTATAAATCTCTCCTATAATTTGGTGCCATTTAACCCCTTAAGGACGGAGCCAAATGTACACGTTGTGAACAAAACAAAATGTAAACAAAACCTGGCATTTGCGCTACATGTCCGTCCAACCGTAATTCACCTCTTTCATAGTAAATGCACCCACCCTTATTATATATCATTTTATTCAGGGGAAACAGGGCTTTCATTTAATATCAAATATTTAGCTATGAAACATAATTTAATATGAAAAAAATGGGAGAAAATAAGATTTTTTTGATTTTTTTAGTTCTACATGACATTTTAACTGTCAATGTCATAATACTGTTTACTTTTACTGCAATAAAATACACATATTTGTATTCAGCAAAGTCTCACGTGTAAAACAGTACCCCCATGTACAGGTTTTATGGCGTTTTGGGAAGTTACAGGGTCAAATATAGCACGTTACATTTGAAATTGAAATTCGCCAGATTGGTTACGTTGCCTTTGAGACTGTATAGTAGCCCAGGAATGAAATTTACACCCATAATGGCATACCATTTGCAATAGTAGAGAACCCAAGGTATTGTAAATGGGGTATGTCCAGTCTTTTTTAGTAGCCATTTGGTCACAAACACTGGCCAAAGTTAGCGTTAGTATTTGTTTGTGTGTGAAAAATGCAATTTTGGCCAGTGTTTGTGACTAAGTGGCTACTAAAAAAGACTGGACATACCCTGTTTGCAATACCTTGGGTTGTCTACTATTGCAAATGGTATGCCATCATAGGGGTAATTTTCATTCTTGGGCTACCATAGGGTCTCAAAGGCAACGTAACCAATCTGGCGAATTTTTTTTTTTTTAAATTCTTTATTTTTCACTTTTGGTGCAACATTTAGATTGTACAGATTGTTCAAAAGTTGAGGTTCGGTACCGTTCATAGTTTGCACCGTTTTGGGTCAAGCAATAGCAATAATTTTTAAACAACAGTAACATGTTAAAACAAAACAGTATTCATTATTTAGGTGTTATGATGTTTTGTGCGTTCTTGTGTTGGGATAGGACTTTGCTTTCAATCAGTAGCTCCTGTCTAGAGTATGTCTGGTGGTGATGGGACCCTATGTGAAGATTGAGTAGGTTTTCGAGTCGTGTAGTAGCAAGGTTGCGTCAGTTCCATGTTTCATGGTCAGACTCGCTGTGTTGTGCTGAGTATAGGTGTCTACATGCGTTAGTGGAGGTGAGCTGTTTGTCGTAGATAGCGTGTTTTGGGTTGATTACCCCTAACCAAGGGGGCTGCGGGGGGGTGATTTGTCAGGCGCTCTGTGGTTGGACGTGTGATATGTTGGCTCTCAGTGGCGTAGAGAGGGTGGGTGTGGCAATGGCCTGTAGTGTTTGGGAATTGTTAGCGGAGGCTAAATAGTAAATATTGTAAAACGTAAGTAGTAAATAGTATAAAACGTGAATAGTATAAAACGTAAATAAAGTCACGGAATGAAATCAAAATATGTGTGCACCATTCCTGGTGGCAAAGCCTGCGGTGTCAGTCCACTTCAGTCATGGTACAGGGTGTTGTGACCCGCTGGGTCTCGGTTCCGACTGGGCGTTGTTCCTGGGATCCTGGACTTCCAGTTGCGGGCTTTTTCGTGGTGGAAGCATCGGGTTGGGTAGTTTCAAAGCGGTTAGGAGATTAGGTGCTTCTTCCACGGAGGTTAGGACATGGGTAGTGCCTTCTTGGGATACCTCCAGAGTCCCGTTAGTGCCCCATTTGTATGCAATTCCCGCTGCTCGGAGTTGTGTGGTGAGCGGTCCATACGATTTTCGCCACATGAGGGTGGCCTTTGATAGGTCCTGGAAGAACGTCAGGGAAGAGTTCTCAAACAGCAGCGGTGTCTTGCCTTTCAGCCCAGCCATTATGTGTAGTTTATCTTGTACTGTGACACATCTGAGGATGACGTCTCTGGCCGTTGGGGTCTTTAGGTGGGGAGGGGTAGGCAAGCGGTATACCCCATCTATGATCATTTTCTTCACTGCCGTGTGTGGGAGTACTGTAGCTAGTAGGCGTCTGGTGTAATGCGGCAGCTCTTCGGCTGATATCTCTGCAGGGATGCCCCTGATTTTTATGTGTGAGCGGCGTTGTCGATCTTCCATGGTTGACATTTTGAGTGACAGGTACGTTTGTTGTTGTTGGATTTGTTTGATGGTGTCTTCCATCGTGTTTATGTGAGCATGTACCATCACTACTTCTGCCTCCGTGGTGTTCACCTTTTCCGTGACCGTGCGCAGTTCGGTCCTCAGAAGGGCTGAGTCAGCTGCTAGGAGCTTATGGATGTCTGCTAGAAGAAGCTTTAAGTCACGTTTGGTGGTTGGTGCAGAGTCATCCGGGGACTCCAACAGTGGCTGTAGTGGTGCTTGTAAGTGCCCTTGTTCGTCAGGTCCGGTTTGTGGTGGATTGTGTACCCTATCAGGCTGTATTGCCCATGGGTGTCCCTGGGAGTCAGGGCCTTGTGGAGCCCGGGTATGCGGCTGCTGATTTTGGTGCTGCCCAGTAAGTTCTGGCCCCTGTGATCCTGTTTTGGGGGTCTGTGGGGGCTCCGGCGGTTCTTGCCGTTGTTGGGGTGTGGTAGGTGCCTGGGTAGCCTCCAGCGTTTCTGCCGCTGTTTTGGGTTTGGGCTGGGTAGGCTTTTGGAGCATAGTCCCAATATCCCTGCCCCCAGCCGTACCTTGTGGCCTTTGTGATCTGCGTCCCATTGCCGGCATATGAGTCAGAGCTGTGGATGGGTCCGGGGTGCAGGAGGTGTCTGTGTGCTCGGCCGGGTATCCACGCAACAGGTCCTCGAGGCCCAGGCTCGTTGGGGTGTAGTAGGCCCCGATTTTGCGTCTCCGTTTCTGCTGCCGCTGCGGTTGGAAAAAAGGCATCGGGAGACGTGGCTCGTTGTGCTGATGCCGATAGTGCGTGTGGCGAGGTAGGATGGGTCAGAGGAAGGCTGATTTTAATGGATTTTATCCGCAGGGCTTGGGAGCTGTGGAAAATGGCCTCCGCTCGTGTCGGGTAGCAAGCCCCGCCCCAATCTGGCAAATTTTAATGTGAAAAAAATGAAACGCAAGCCTTATATTTGACGCTGTAACTTTTGAAAACACCATAAAACCTGTACATGAGGGGTACTGTTGTACTCAGGAGACTTCGCTGAACACAAATATTTGTGTTTCAAAACAGTAAAAAGTATCACAGCAATAATATTGTCCGTGTAATGCTGTTTGTGCGTGAAAAATGCAAAAAACTTCACTTTTACTGGCGATATTATCGTTGTAATACATTTTACTGTTTTGAAACACTAATATTGTGTTCAGCGAAGTCTCCCGAGTAGAACAGTACCCCCCATGTACAGGTTTTATGGTGTCTCGGAAAGTTATAGGGTTAAATATAGAGCTAGCAAATTAAATTCCCTTTACTTTCGGCATGGGTTGTCAGGCAGGTCCTGCTAATTGTAATTAATTAAGATACCTAATTATGTAAAAATAATACATAAATATATATGTAGAATTAATATATGTATATATATACACGTATGTGTATATATATGTATATATCTATATAATTTTAAAAAAATATTTTTATTTATATATAGGTATATATATATAGTGATATATACGTATATATTTATGTATATAGATATATATATTATTTCATTCTATGTGTATTTTGATATATATATATATATATTAATTTCACAATACAGTTAGAACGAAATAACACACATCTATATATTTTTAATTATTTATTTTTAATTATTTTTGTAATTTTATTTTTTAACGTATTTACATTTTAATTTTTTTTATAATATATATAAATATATATATAACAATAATTATATATATATTTAATCAGTATCAGTGTACGTGTAATTTGATATTAATATATATATATATATATATATATATATATATATATATTAATAGTAAAATACACCTAGACGGTGTACATGTGTGTATGTATATGTGTATATATATATATACTTAGATCATATATATATATATATATATGATCTAAGTATATATTATTATTTTTTTTACACTTTTAACTTATTTTAATTTTATTTCCAGCCAGCAGGGAGACCACCTGTCATTACAGGCAGCCCCCCTGCTGGCAATACAGAAGCCAGCTATCCCCGGCCATGTGATTGTGGAGTCCTCACAAGGACCCCACTCTCACACGGCTGGGGGGCTTCCTGGAGGACGGACGTGCCGTGGGGGGCTCCCTGGGAGTCCCCCCACCGCGATCGCCGGCGTGGGACCGCTGGCGACCGGGTTAGTACCGAAAGACCGGAGAGCGTACTATTATGCCCGGCAGCGTTTAGAGCCGCCTATAATAGGGCGTAATAGTACGCCCTCCGGTCTGAAGGTGTTAAACCTCCTTGAAGCCATGTTTGTGGACTTCCATCTAGTCCGCTTCTTCCCATAGAGCGGCACTGTTGACATAGGATGCACAAAGCGGTTGCCAAGCGCCACCAGTCTGATGATTGTAATGGTTATGCACGGAATCCAGCGTGTCTCTATGAAATTGATTAGACACATTCAGTAACATCATAATGGTTATTATGCCCTATAGTCTGTAAGCCCGTTTGAGCAGGGTCCTCTTCAACCTATCGTTCCTGTAAGATTACTTGTAACTGTCCTATTTATAGGTAAATCCCCCCTCTCATAATATAAAGCACTACGGAATCTGTTGGCGCTATATAAATGGCAATAATAATAATAATGAATTTGAATATGACGAGCTTTATCTACAGTCTGACAGCCACCAGAAATGTGTTCTCTGGCAAATGTAATCAATGTTTTACACTCGCTAGAGGATGGGGACGCGGCCTGTATACCGAAAACCAATACAGAATATCACAACCACTATATAAAGCCAAATGTAAGAAAATGATTCCCTTAACCCCTTGAGGACCAAGGCTATTTTGAAATGTAAAGTGTTTGTGACGAAGGCTTTTTTTGGTATTTTACCACATTTTCCCCCTTTCTGTGTAAGTGCTTTCTACACAAGTGCGAAAGAAAACTAGCTCAATATAGATTCACTAATTAGTCCTATTATTAAAATGCCCAACATGTCTAGGTTTTCAATTACTTTTTAGAATTTATTTTAAAAAATACCGCAAGGAGGGAATTACTGTTTTAAAGCTAACATTTGGCATTCTAAGATTACAACTTTTATAGTAGTCACAGTATCCCAAACCACTACACAAAAGTATATATTTGTAGAAAATACAACCCCCACAATATTTTATGAAATTTTCATTAAATCACAAACACCACATATTTGTATCAAGCTACTGTTTTCTAGTACAATAATATCCTACAAATATACCTTTCCCCCAAATTCTACCCATACTCCTTTTTTCCCAATTCTTTATTTTGTAGTGCATTGCAAATAACAGAGAGATTTAGACATTGTAGATATTAGTATCAAAGAATGTCAGCAATACATGTCTGAAGTATTGCACAATTTTTAGTGTTACAGTAAAAACAAAGAACAAATAGCATGGTAGAAATTAGTGAGTAGAGGAAAACAAACATAAAATTAAGGCTCAACTCCTGATGCCATCAGGCAATCTCTGAGCCTTGATTAGAGCTTCTTGAATAACCTGTCTAGGCCCTCCAGGATGGGTGACAGCGTGTCTCAGGAATCCTGCAAACATGTGGCGTCTGCCATTTTGTAATAGAGAGGATGGTCTGGCTTCTGCTTGCTTGTAGGTACCGGCAGACACCCACCACAGCACTGGAGATGTATGCCGGGAGGGGGAGAGAGTGGAGGAAGACCTGTGGAGGCACAGAAGCAGGTGGAGGGAACGGCTGCATCCCCCGCACCATCCGTAAGTAGGCCGCAGGTCTGCTTTGCGGCAGCTCCGCCTCACATGACTGGACCGACAACTGGATACGCCAAAAAAGCGTGTCACGTCAGGCGAATTTGAATCGAGTAACGCGGGCAGTATGGTTGGTAAAGGGCTTAATTAATAGCTTTTGCTGCGGAGCTCCTGGAATGTGCGTTCATGACCATGGTGGTCAGGCTCCTCCCCCTCCTACCCATAATCTTGTGCCTAATCATAACCATATCTATTATTGAGCCCGTGATACAATCCCTACTGTAATCCAAGTCCTAATTCAACCCCACCCTTTATTCCTACCTCTGAGGGATTTCAGTAGAGAGATTTCCTAGCTCACACAGTACAGAGGGCTCCGTGAGCACTTTTTACTGTGTAATTAAAGCATGAGAGGGGGAGCTCCACTAACTGTGATTGGTGCTGAGCAGTTTAACCCCTGCTGCTACTTTTACTGCATGACGGTCTAATCCGTCAAGTGATGTTAAAGCCCTGCAACGAATGATTGCATAGACCAGGGATAGGCAACCTTTGCCACTCTTACACCCATAATGCTGGCAAAGCTTCATAGGAGTAGTCCAAAACATCTAGAGTGCCGGAGACTACCTATGCCTGGCCAGTGGCGGATCCGGGGGGGGGGGCAACTGGGCAATTGCCCCCCCCCGAGAGCCGATGCTCTCTCCTGCAGGGCCGGTGCTGTCAATGCGCCGGCCCTGCTAAGTGCCTTCACGGACCGGAGGGAGATCAGAGATCTCCCTCATCGGTCCGCAAGTACATTACTGGGCAGCCAGGACAGAGAGGAGACCCGGGAGGAGCTCTAGCCTGCAGCTCCGCCGGGTCTCCTCTCGCGAGAACGGAGCGTTGCCGCGGTTACCATGGCAATGCTCTGTTCTCGCGAGAGTGAACTCTAGCCTTAGGAGGTGCAGGCTAGAGTTCACTCTCACCACTGGACCACCAGGGATTCCACTGGACCACCAGGGATTCCAAGCGATATCCCCCCCTCCCTGGGCAAAGGTAGGAAGGGAGGGGGGATTATAAATAATATTTTATTAATTTTAAAAAAATAAAAAAACATTTGTTTTACACAGCCCCCCATACACACTGCCCCACCAAACAAACTGCCCCCACATGCCCCCATACACACTGCCCCCATAGCCCCCCATACACACAGTGCTCCCCATACAAACACTGCACCCCACATACACACAGTGCTCCCCATAAAAACACTGCCCCCCACACACACACTTCTCACATACACACAGTGCACCCCACATACACACAGTGCTCCCCATACAAACACTGCACCCCACATACACACAGTGCTGCCCATACAAACACTGCACCCCCCACACACACACTTCTCCACATAGACACAGTGCTCCCCATACAAACAATGGACCCCAAACACACACTTCTCCACATACAAACACTGCACCCCTCCCCCCCCACACACACACACACTTCTCCACATACAAACACTGCACCCCCCACACACACTTCTCCACATACACACAGTGCTCCCCATACAAACACTGCACCCCACATACACACAGTGCTCCCCATACAAACACTGCACATACTGCTCCCCCACACACAGTACACCCTCACACACTACACCCCCATACACATCTACCCCCCGCACACACACACACACACACTGCACCCACATACACACACTTCCCCAACTGCACTCCCATACACACACTGCCACCACTACACCTTCATACACACACTGGCCCCATACACACAGTGCTTCCACTGCACCTCACATATACACACTGCACTCCCATGCACACACTACACCCCTCACACAAACACACAGTGCTCCCACTGCACCCCTCTACACACACTGGCCCACATGCACTGCCTCCCGTACACACACTCTGCATCCCTCACACACTGTCTCCCATACCCACCCTGCATCCTTCACACACTCAGTGCCTCCCATACACATACACACACACACACACACACTGCCTACTCTCACACACACACACTACTAGAGGCTCTATCCCCTACTACAGCCCCTATCCTGGCAGACCCCAAGTAAATTGTCCAACTGTTTTTAAACCGTTTGACTATTTACTCTGGGAGGGCGCCACGGCACTCCTGGCACCATAACCACTACAGAGAGCTGTAGTGGTTACTGTGCCTGGATTGTTTCTTTAAATAATCTATGAGTGCCCCTCCCGAGATGAGACTCTGGATCCGCCAGTGTGCCTGGCATAGACCATCATGCAGTCCTTAAGTGGTGTGATGGAGCTGGTGCAGGACTTGAGGAAACAACTCCCTTAACCAACTTAAAAAGCTTGATCCCCCTCCTGTATTAATACCTTTCATGCAGCAGAGCACTCTATTTCCAAAACCTGGAACCATTTAACACGACGGAGAAAGCTGCAACTCGATCAGCGAAAATACTTGTCATACGTCTGGAACTTTCACTCAGACAGAGACTACAATTTGTATTGTATGCCGTTCATGCCAACAGGCAGTCAGGAGAGTGCTAATTGGAGGAAAGTTAGAGGAAGTGGAAGGCTAAAAAATAAACCATCAAAAGATAGGGGGAGTTACCTTCCATGGAGTCGATGAGACTTGTTCTTTTTGACAGTGACTTATCGGGCAGCAGTCTGGAACTCTGTGTCGGATCAGAGTTTAACTGCAACCTGGCTAAAACATTATATGATGATTACTTTGGTTGGGTATCTCTGATCTAAGCACTTTTTGGACATTTTACTTTTAGAACTTAGCACTACCCGGGGATTTATAGCATCTCGCTATTGTGTTTGAGGAAACCGATGATTTGGGGTCGTTGCACAGCGCCCTGGTGTCTGAAAGTTAATAAAAGCATCTCCAGTTAATTGAGTTATCCCCCACACACAGAAGTGCTGGATTTAAATAGGTTTAAAGGGCTGTGTGCAGCATTCCATTAGTTAATCTGGGAGTCTAGGTCCATTAAATATATTCCCAGCTAACAGAAGAGAATCCCAGGTACCAATTCATACATAGGTTACCTTGGTGAGATGCAACAAAAACAGAGAATATGAAATTGGTTAGAAGCTATGAGATACCTCAATGTAATAGAAACAGAAGTATGAAATTAGGGCAAAATGGTTTTATTTTAAACTTGCACTGTACTGGTTATGCTGCATAGAATACGCTTGTGCTATTTACATTTGATGTCAAACCATTAAAGACATGTTTTAACAATAGCTGGGACTCTTCTCGGCACACATAGGCTGCCCTCTCCTCAGCCACCTTAATAATGTGGAAAAAAAAAAAAACACTTTGCATTATTAATGCCAATTCCTAGGTGGCTGCTATTGATCAAGGGATGGGGTAGAGAGTTACTTCCTAAATAGTTTGACATTAAACCGAGGGACAGTCTGCTCAGCTTTGATGTGAAATAAATGGTTGTGATGAAAAACCCAAGCTTATTGCATATGTTGAGTTCAAAATCAAATACAAATCTCCTTAAGAATTGAAATCAGGAATCTTTATTTAAACTAGTTTACACAAGACATAAATCTACAGTCCAAGAAAGAAATGCACAACATAGAAAAAACACAATATTTATACATTTAAATTGCATAACAGATATAGTGTATGTTTTGACAGTCATAGAAGAGGAATACCAGTAGCCGGTCAAGGTACAAGAACCTGCGTGGACTGGAGCAGAAACTGGAACTTTAATAACTATATAACCAATGTGTGATCTTTAGGGGTTCTGCAACACTGTAGAGATAAAGTGTGGGCTCAAGGGTTAACCACCGAAAATAAAATATTTTCTCTGTATTAACCTCTATTTTGCTCCAGGGTGCTAGCAATATTGACTACTGCAACAAACCCAGATGATCTGCTCAATCCCACAGCTATAAGAGAATGCTGGTTGGGTCATTAAACATGCCAATAAATTAGTCTTGTTCTGTAATATATGTATTGTTTCCAGGATGCAATAAGTGAATGTGAAAAAAATAAAATTAATAAATAAGTGAATGTGGCATAGTTGGAAGAACACCTTCTACAGGTTTCATGGCATCCAGGTACTTAGTCATAAGTGACCATAATTTTCAGTTTTTTGCTCCAATTCCAAATGTCCAAATTACAGAAGTCAAGGGTTTCAAAAACCTTCCCTCAATTTGCAACTAAATATATTAGAGAGCGACTATAAGCTGAACAATCTCATTGTAATAGTTATGGCGTTATGAGTCTATACCCAGATTTTTATTTTAAACGATTTTGGAACAGTGACAATATAAAAGCCCCTCCCAGGCACCCATAGCTCACCCCCTCTGCCACCATACTGATAGTGATTAAATTGCACTGTGACATTATTACATTTAAATCTATCCAGTCTTTTTTTATATAGAAGGGTGCATATCATTTATTTGGTTGCTTTTTTCTTGAGATATATATATATATATATATATATATATATATATTCGTGCACATTTTAAATCACTTAAGATCAGTTAAACTATGTTTGAGTGGATGTTTAAATAGTGGATACTTCAGTAGACTAAAGTGATAATTAGCTAAGGATGTAAAAACTAATGTGTATATTTCAGATTTGTCCCTTTATTCTCTAGAAAAAACAATCTTCTTCTTAAAGGAATACTATAGGTACCAAAAACAACTTTAGCTTAATGAAGTCATTTAGGTGTATAGATGAAGCCCCTGCAGTCTCACTGCTCAATTATCTGCAATTTAGGAGTTAAATAACTTTTGTTTCTGTTCATGCAGCCCTAGCCACACCTCCCCTGGCTGTGACTGACACAGCCTGCATGAAAACAATGGTTTCGGTCAGATCTTAAACTTACCTTAGAAGTTTTTATCTTCTGTAAATTGAACTTTAATAACACAGAGGAGGCACCTGCGGGTTCAAGCTGGCTTTTAACAGAGCAAGAGACAAGAAAGTCTAAATTAAACAGACTGCGCAATAAAGAAAGTGTACAGATTGGATCTCACTTTACAGGAAGTGTGTAGAGAGACGGTTTAGGTCACATGCAGGGGAGGTGTGAGTAGAGCTGCATAAACATAAACATCAGTAATTACATTTAAATAGAAACTCCAGGCACCAATAAAACATTAATGAATTTCATCTATAATATCCGGTCTCTTCGAATGCACAAATTTTTATAATTTTTGCAAAATGCTGTTCCATAAGCCTGACTCCTTAGCCACGCCCCTTTCACACTAGAAAAATACTTTCTTATCAATGTCTGCACACTGACAGTCAATGAAAGCACAGAGTGATCTGAATTACAAAAGAAACTGCATTAAAAGGGGCAGATACCCAGGGACATATGCAGTACAGATTTCACTACCCATTTGTCTGTAGATTCTGACTGTTTGTACCCAGATTGTGAATTATAAGCAGCTTACTCAGTGCTGTTAAGGGCTGAGCTGTGTACACAAACAAAAAAAGTATTTCAGGCAAGAGAGGGGCATGGCCAAGGAGAATGGCTTCTGGTACAGCGTTCAAAAAACACTGTTCAAAAAAAAAATAAAAAAATATATGTATAAAGATTTGAGCAACAAAATGCAGTATATTTAGGAGGCTAAAATTTATCAAATGCATTAACATTGTATTGGTGCTCAGAATGCCCCTTTAACCCCTTAAGGACCAAACTTCTGGAATAAAAGCGAATCATGACATGTCACACGTCATG
Source organism: Pelobates cultripes (assembly GCA_933207985.1). Taxonomy (NCBI): domain Eukaryota; kingdom Metazoa; phylum Chordata; class Amphibia; order Anura; family Pelobatidae; genus Pelobates; species Pelobates cultripes. Next base: position 9,636,459 of record OW240922.1, on the reverse strand, counting down.
TGTCCTTAAGGGGTTAAGTAACTATTTGAAACCCATACCTAGAGATGTATCAATCTAATCAATTAGAAGTATACGAGAACACAAAGAGCAAAACATTGGTATATATAATGTAATAAACAATTTTACGTGGAGAACATATTTGTAAAATTAAAGGGACACGAGTCACCAAAACAACTTTAGATTAATGAAGCAGTTTTGGTGTATAGATCAAGTCCCTGTAGTCTCACTGCTCAATTACTTGCCATTTAGAAGTTAATTCACTTTGTTTACACAGCCCTAGCCACATCTCCCTGCATGTGACTTACACAGCCTTTCCAAACACTTCCTGTTTAGAGTCATCTAATGTTTATACTTCCTTTATTGCAAATTTTGTTAAATTTACAGTTTCTTATCTCTTGCTCATTTAGTAGCTTGCTAGACCCTGCAAGAGCCTCTTGTATGTAATTAAAGTTGAATTTGCAGAGCAGGAGATAAAAACTTTTAATGTAAGTACCGTATTTATCGGCGTATAACACAAACTTTTTCTCCCTGAAAATGTATGTAATTAAAGTTGAATTTGCAGAGCAGGAGATAAAAACTTTTAATGTAAGTACCGTATTTATCGGCGTATAACACAAACTTTTTCTCCCTTAGGGGGCAAATTATGGGTAGTGTTATATGCTGCTCTGCTGTCCGCGGTGCCCGGCCGGAGTGATAGGAAGGTGCACGCTCAGTGTGCACCTTCCCTCCAACCGGGTACAGGCCGAGCTCCTGTTCCCGCAACCGGGTACAGGAAACAGAAACTCCTGTTCCACGCGGAACAGGAGTTTCTGTTTCCTGTACCCGGTCGGACTGACAGGGAGGTGCACACTGAGCGTGCACCTTCCTATCACTCCGGCCGGCCACCGCGGACAGCAGAGCAGCTCGGCCACGCCAAGCAGGAGGGGTAAGTAGAGGGGAGGGGGTAAGCAAGAGGGGGAAGGGGAGCAAGAAGAGGGGAGTGGAGCAAGAAAGGGGGTGCAGAGGGGGAGGGGAGCAAGAAGGTGCAAGAGGAAGTGAAGGAAGAGGGGGAGTAAGAAAGGGGGTGTAAGAAGGTGAGGGGAGTAAGAAAGGGGGGTAAGAAGAGGTGAGGTATAAGAAAGGGGTAAGAAGAGGGGGGGAGGGGGAATAAGAAAGGGGAGGCAAGGCTGAGGAGGAGGGGAGTAAGAAGGAGGCGAAGGGAGGGGGGAGTAAGAAGAGGTAGGAGGGGGGGAGGCGGGGAGGGGGGGGTAAGAAGAGGGGAGGGGAGGCAGAGGGATGCCATATGCGATAAAGGATGTCAACAAAACACACCCCAGTTGAGATCGCATATCGCAGTGCGATCTGCAAGTTCGCACAGAATCGGATCGCACTAGTGTGAACCACTATGCGATCCGATTCTGCTGCGGATAAAAAAAAAAAAAAAGGTAATGTGGTGTTTAGTGCAGATGCGGTGCAAATTCAGCCATACAAACTGTTTTGGGAAATGCCTCACTACCCATGATTGGCTTCCTGGGGGGCTCAATCTGAATACGTCCGAGACCATCCTTAAATTTTACCATACCATACAAACACATGCTAACAAAGCCATCCTACAACACACACTACACACAGCCATCCTACAACACACAGATATAACAAGAGTACCGGTAAATTTACACACCCCTGATACTACCTTACTCTTTTTTAATTTAAACTTAGGCAAAAAGTATACCGCTGCAGTGTGACTCATCCTGACATTCCGACGCTGAACTCTGCACTATCATACATGCATTCATTACGTACCGTACTTACGGTACCGGTATTTCCCTACTACGGTATCCCTAATGGAATCAAAGCAAAAGCGTGCAGCATATACAGCTGGTTTCAAGTTAAAGGTTGTGGAATATGCCAAGCAACATGGAAATAGAGCTGCAGCAAGGCATTTTGGAGAGCCACCAACAGAATGCACAATACGAGAGTGGGGTAAAATGGAAGAAAAACTCAAGACATTATCAAAAACAAAATGCAATTTTCGCAGCGGTATTGCTAAATGGCCAAAATTAGAAGAACGGGTGAAGGAATTTGTACTTAATCATAGAAAAGCGGGCATTGCATTATCAACAAAAATGATCATCATTCAAGCAGTGAAAATCAGCAAAGAGTTGTAAATACAAGATTTCAAAGGGACAGCATCATGGTGCCAAAGATTTATGAAGAGGCACGAGCTTCGGATGCGAACAAGAACCAGGATTGCCCAGCGTATGCCAGAAGATTATGAAGAGAAGATAATAAATTTTCATTCATTTATTATCAAACAAAGGAAGAGACAAAATTTTGAAATTGGTCAAATCGGCAACATGGACGAAGTACCACTCATTTTTGATGTTCCTTCAAATAAAACTGTTGAAGCAAAAGGTGCCAAGACAGTAACAATTAAAACTTCAGGGCATGAAAAAAATCGTTATACTGTGGTCTTTGCTGTCACTGCAGACTGAAACAAGCTGCCACCATTGGTCATTTTTAAAAGGAAAACTTTTCCTAAGGAGAAGATTCCAAGTGGCATACAGGTGCATGTTCATCCCAAAGGTTGGATGGACGAAGAAGGCATGAGGCTTTGGATCAGAAATGTGTGGGAGAAGCGCCCAGGTGCTTTGTTAAAGAAGCCATCCTTGTTAGTACTGGACTCATTCAGATCTCATCTTACAGAACCAACAAAGAAAGAATTTCAAATGTGCAAAACAGAAGTAGCAGTCATTCCAGGAGGACTTACATCACAATTGCAGCCATTGGATGTTTCCATTAACAAGCCCTTCAAAGCCTTCATGCGTGAAGAATGGAATAAATACATGTGTGATGAAAGCCAACATGAAAGTACAAGTTCTGGGAGAATGAAAAGACCTGGCATTTCAAAAGTGTGTCAGTGGATAAAGACTTCGTGGGACACAGTTAAAGAAGATATTATTATCAAATCTTTTAAGAAATGTGGCATAAGCAATGCTTTGGATGGTGAAGAAGACGAGCTGATTTATGAAGACAGTAGCAGTGAAAGCAGCAGTGTTCAGTTCAAAGATATTGAAGATAGCAGTGAAGATGAAGAGTTTCTTGGTTTCCCAGATAGCAGCGATTTCTGAGTAAACTTTTGTAAAAACATATAATATCCAAGTTTCTTTGTTAAAACAGTTGCTTTTACTGTCATTTTACGTTATTTACCTTATAAGTGTTAATAATATTAACAGAAAAAAGTTCTGAGCTACCCTTATTTTGCTTCAAAGTTCTTTATTTGAAATTTAAGTTTTTTTTTTCCTGAAATTTCCTTCTTAAAATGAGGTGCGTGTTATACGCCGGTGCGTGTTATACGCCGATAAATACGGTAAGTTACATCGGATTGAAAATTAAACAATTTTATTTTAATGCAGGCTGTGTCAGTCACAGCCAGGGGAGGTGTGGCTAGGGCTGCATAAACAGAAACAAAGTGATTGAACTGGCAGAGAATTGAGCAGTGAAACTGCAGAGGCATGATATATACAGAAAAGGTAATTTGGTGACTATATTGTCCCTTTAAGCCAAGAGACATAGTGGCCAGGCATTCAAACTTTACTCTATTTCAAGTTCTAAAACTGTTGGTTTTAAAACCAGCTAATTAAAACAAATATTATGAAAGATGGATTATTCAACTATTTGTGAATGAATGCCCAAGTTTGGCAGAGAAGGAAAACTGTTTACGGTTAACATCTGTCATCCACCTGGGAGCAGGCAAACATTTATCAGTAAAGATATAAAAAACCACTGAGTAAAGCAACTGGTTTATCTTTACAAATATACAGATAATGAGCATGACTCCATTCTATAATGGCTTCATGTCTTTGTGAATCCTCTGATGTCTGACAAGATATGCATTTGAACTAAACCGTTTCCCACATTCAGAGCATGGAAATGGTTTATAACCAGTGTGAATCATGTAATGTTTAACAAGACTTGACTTAACAGTAAAATATTTCCCACATTTTGTACATGAGAATGGCTTCTCTCCTGTGTGAACCCTACGATGAGTAAATAAACTTGATTGATCGGTAAAACACTTGCCACATTCAGAACATGCAAATGGTTTTTCTCCTGTGTGAATTCTTTGATGTATAACAAGAACAGATTTATGGGTAAACCTTTTCTCACATTCAGAACACGCAAATGGTTTTTCTCCTGTGTGAATTCTTTGATGGATAGCGAGATATGAGCTACTGCTAAAGCGCTTTCCACATTCAGAACATGAGAACGGTTTCTGTCCTGTGTGAATGGTTTGATGTGCAACAAGCCTTTGTTTATCTGGAAAACATTTTCCACATTCAGCACATGAGACCTTTGTCTCCCCTGTATGAATCATCTGATGCCTAACAAGATTTGCCTTTTTGCTAAAACACTTCCCACATTCAGAACATGTGAAGGGCTTTTCTCCACTGTGTATCCTGAGGTGAGCTGAAAAATATGAGCGATTGGTAAAGCACCTTCCACACTGTGGACAAGAGAAGATAGTCACAGCTTTGGAAATCTTTCGATGGGTGGCATGGTTGTACCTGCTGATATACTTCTTTTTACAATCAGAACACGAGACTATATCTTTTCCCAAATGAGTCCTGTAATGTCTAAAAAGGTTGGATTTACGAGAGAAATGTTTCTGACATACAGAACAAGTCAACTTATTTTCACTGTTAAAGGCCTGTTGTTCAACATCATCTGAATAAATAGCAAAATACTTGTGACAGTTAAGACAGTTGTGCATCCTCTCAATTGTGTGTTTTTGTTGGTGAGACATATAAGCATATTTGTTATCAAACTTTTTACCACACTCACTGCACTTAAACACTTTCTTGACTTCACTCTCTGTACTGGTTATTCCTAAACTGTGTTCCCCATAAATACGTGGATCTATTCTTTTTGCATGTTCTGTGGCTGTAGATAAATCAGTGCCTGTAACATGTATTTCTTCCCAAGAGTCTGATTCCAACTTAACAGGAGTTGGTGTATATTCCGTCTGCCTGTAAATGTCAACATTTTTGAAATGGTCTTCCCACGAGACAGATTCCATCTTTATATAGGCAGATGCAAATTGCGTCTGTGTAGGATTTGTTGGTGTATAAATGTCAGTGACACAGGCTTCTTCCCATAAGGGTGATTCCTCCTTTATATGAGTAGGTATATAGTCTGTCTGTGTGTGTTCTGTGGGTGTATAGATCTCAGTACCCGTGATATTCTGTTCCCATAAGGCTGAATCCTCCTTAATACAAGTAGGTGTATATACTGTCTGTGTAAGTTCTTGTGGTGTTTGAGCGTCTGTGTCTGTGAGATTTCCTTCGCATGACACCAGTTCTTCCTTAACATGAATAGATGTATATTCTGTCTGTATATGATTTGTGGGTGTGTGAATGTCACCGCCACTGAATTTCTCTTCTTCATGTGAGATTGGTTCCTTTTTAATCGAAGTAGATGCAACTTCTGTTTGTGTATGTTCTGTGGCTGTATAACAGTCAGTGTCGGTGAGATTTTCCTCTTCACATAAAGCAGATTCCTCCTTAGGATGAGTAAACCTATATTCTGTCTGTGTATGTTCTGTAGGTGTTGAAATGTTGATTACTGTGATATTTTCCTCTTCACACGACGTTGATTTTTGTCCCACTTTTCTCACTGATCGGCGCTGTCTCTTCCATGGCTTATTCATTCTCAAGCATTTTTCTCCCCTATCATCTCTGTTCCTTATTCCCTTTGCTCCAAGTTCTTCTGAAGAAATGGGAGTATGAAAACCTTCTGGTGTATGACTTGGCCTGGCTCCACCTAGTGTTAAGAAATACAATTCAGTTACACTTTGAAAGATTTTTTTTGTTTTATTTGTGCACAATTAAAATGATATCCAAAGCACCATCATCACTGCATTCCACTGTAGTGGTTAAAGCGGCACTGTAACTGTCTGGAGACTTTGACGAATTTGCAAATACCCCAGTCAGTTACATCGCAGATTGGCGTCTGGGACTGACACTTACATTCTGCCCCGAGTCTTGCGGAGACTGGGTTAGAATTTTAGTGAAATTACAACACAGTCAAAATGAGCGAGACGCTTTCTGAAATACTAAATTTGGAGATCGGTCAGGGAGGGGGAGGAGGGAGGGTTTAAAGAGTTGCTTTCACAACTTTGTCATGCTCATACTAAATATAAACACATACCAAGTTGGGACATTACGCCAATAAATAATGGTGCAACTTGGTATAATGAATAAATGTGAACTTTCACTTTAGTATATCAACTTTTAATCCAAAAAGTTTACATTGAAGCATTGTTCAGTTTCTGCTAAACCTTTAAAATGTTTGATTATTTGATTAAATGTGTAATATTTAAATATATTTTCACTTATTAATAGATCATTTTTAAAATATATTTTTATATGATAAAATCATAGGAACAATATTTTTTCTTTCTACAATTTAGTATCTAAACCCCCAAATAAATCAGGCATGTTTTCCTTGGGGTATATGAAAAAAGCAACTTGTAAACTTGCAAAAGCTTCACACGTGGTGTCTTTGCAAGCTCTCTCCTCTTTCCAGACAAAGCCTAGGAATACTCCAATCGGGGGTTTGTTAAAGGGACATTATAGTTACCTGAACAACTTTAGCTTAATGAAGCAGTTTTGGTGTATAGAACATGCCCCTGCAGCCTCACTGCTCAATCCTCTGCCATTTAGGAGTTAAATCCCTTTGTTTATGAACCCTAGTCACACCTCCCTGCATGTGACTTGCACAGCCTTCCATAAACACTTCCTGTAAAGAGAGCCCTATTTAGGCTTTCTTTATTGCAAGTTCTGTTTAATTAAGATTTTCTTATCCCCTGCTATGTTAATAGCTTGCTAGACCCTGCAAGAGCCTCCTGTATGTGATGAAAGTTCAATTTAGAGATTGAGATACAATTATTTAAGGTAAATTACATCTGTTTGAAAGTGAAACCAGTTTTTTTTTTTCATGCAGGCTCTGTCAATCATAGCCAGGGGAGGTGTGGCTAGGGCTGCATAAACAGAAACAAAGTGATTTAACTCCTAAATGACAGTGAATTGAGCAGTGAAATTGCAGGGGAATGATCTATACACTAAAACTGCTTTGTTTAGCTAAAGTAATTTAGGTGACTATAGTGTTCCTTTAATGAGAGGCTTCTAAGCTAGAGCCATGAGCATACATGAAATGCAGCTTTTTCCTGCCTCAGAGAAAAGGCAATGTTTCCATTATTGCCTAGTACCACCTATAGCAGCAGTCACTCAGACGGGTCAGCGCCTCACGCTCTGCGTCCCGATGTGATCAGCTGATGGCCATCACATACTTTAGGAGGGTAGAAGAATACATGTGGATCTGCGGAAATGTAATTTGTCCCTTGAGATATGCAGAAAATATTTTGCTGAAACATTTGGGGTTTGGTTTGATGCTCCTCTGTTTTAAGTTAAGCTATTTTATTTTTGTGTTGAATTGTACTGTGACCCATTTTGACTAATTTAAGCTTTGGTGTATTATTTGCATAGACTGATTTAATAGCGATAGCGTGGTTTTAATTATTTAAAGGGACATTATAGTCACCAAAACAACTTTAGCTTAATTAAGCAGTTTGGGTGTATAGATCATGCCTCTGAAGTTTCACTGTTCAATGCTCTGCCATTTTCACCCGTGTGTCTCTTAATCCCCTTTTGAATTCCCTCCCCTATTTGTGGGGGTGGAGAAAAAAGACCTAAAACACTGGATGGTGGGTGCATGGTGATCTGCATACCTTATTCAGACAGAGTGAGATGATAATAGAGTATACTTATCTCTCATTTAACTCATCTATCTCCAATGTGCTCTCAAAAGAAGTCTACTGTTGAAATGTTTATGATGACAACTTCAAAATACATTTAACATAACGTTCTAAGACCTTCTCTTACCCAGTGTGCCGAGGTGATTCTCCATCATCACGTCTTTGTATGTATCCTTGTGTCCTTCTAGATACTCCCACTCCTCCATGGAAAAACAGATGGCGACATCCTCAGATCTTACAGGAACCTGACACACACAATGAGACAGTCACCATCCAGACACATCCCTTGGTCTTACTGTATAATGTCCCATTCCCAGAAGCCTCACCTCTCCAGTCAGCAGCTGAATGATCTTATTGGTCAGATCCAGGATCTTCTTGTCATTATTTCTTTCATGGATCACAGGGTGAGGTGGAGGTAACGTGCTGGGGATGCAGGAACTTTCTGACACAAAAGAGCTGCTGCGTTTGTCATTCTCTCCAAGCTTCTTCACAAGTATGTAATCCTATATATTCCGGGTGAATCAATACTCATTACTGTGTGTTACTGGGAGATCCAACATGTTAATGTTGAGGTCAGTTTACCATTAAAAGTACCTGATGATCAGGTTGTAACTACATTAATAATGTAATATCTTATATGTTTTTAATGAGATGATGAGCTATATAACAAGAATGAAACAACATGATAACTTTGACAGCTGCATCAAGATCACAACGTGATGTAGAGCAATACAACAATCTGTGGGTTTTTTCAACAAGTAATAAATAAAGGCAGCACCCCTCTATAAAAAGCGGCTAATTGATCAAAAGAAAAAAATATAAACAGGGGATGTCAGAAAAAAATATAAAAATATCAAAGTAAATTTATATTCTTTATTAAAAATCTATTTAAAAATAAAATTTTACGTGACACAGGCAATTATCATTTACATCAAAATAAAAGCATGTCAGTAGTGCAAATCAAGTACAGGAGGAACATAGGAAAAGCCTGGCACAGGGAACACAATGTACATACAGAAAGCACACTGATGCTGGAGACATTACCAACGGGGTTCATATAATTCAATTAATATTCCCAGTTAACACCACGAAGAACTTCTCTTGGCAGCAGGACTACACCTTCTATCGCAGGGCCCCTATATCAGGTACAACTGTGCTTGTGTTGTGCCCCATTGGACTGTGGACTTTCAGCACCTTTGGTCATATCTCCAGCATCACTAAATGTTTGGGTGATCTGTGGTTCATGTGGATACACTGTGTTGCATTTGCCATATTTTTTCTATGTTCCTCCTATACTTGATTTGCACTAGTAAGCTGTTTTTATTCTAGTACTTTGTAAATTATAAGTACCCCTATCATGTAAACCATCCTTTTTTTTTTTAAATAGATTTTTATTAAACATTATAAAATGTAAGTTTATATATTTATTTTTTGTGGCGCCCCGGTTTAGATATTTTTTTTCTCTTCACGGTCAGTACATGTTACTTCCTTTTGGACAAAGTACATGCATGCACTTCCCTTCAATGAAAGTACATGTTTTTCCATTAAAGTCTTAAAGTGATACTATATTCACCAAAACAACTTTAACTTAATGATGAAGTTTTAGCGTACAGATCATGCCCCTGCAGTCAGTCTCACTGCTTAATTCGCAGCCATTTAGGAGTTAAACCAGTTTGTTTCTGTTTATGCAACCATACCCACACATCCCCTGACTATGACTGACACATTCAGCATGATAAAATGTTTTCATTTTGAATCAAATATTAACTTAATTTAGAAGTTTCCTACTCTGTAAATGGAATTCAAATCACACACAGGAGGCTTCTACATGGTATAGAAGACTATTAACAGCGTAGGAGAGAAGACATTAGACAAAATGTGCAGTAAAGGAAGTTTAAACATTAGAGCTCTCTATACAGGAAGTGTTTAAGAGAGTTATGCAAGTCACATGCAGAGAGGTGTGACTAGGCTTGTAAAAATAAAGTGATTTAACTCCTAAATGGCAGAGAATTGAGCAGTGACACTGCAGTGGCATGATCTATACACCAAAACTGCTTCATTAAGCTAACGTTGTTCTGGTGCCTATAATGTCCCTTAAAATGGGCACCATCCATTTCTACATCATTATAAACAGGCTTACAAATATTGTGCATTTGATTCTTAGTCTTTTATTTAATTATTTATTTTTTTTACAAATAAATGATAAGTTTTAAGAGAAGTGGGTATGCATTTTCTTTATTTATTTTTTTACTAAAACATGATACACAAAGAGATAAAAAAAATTAAGATTCTATTTTGCATGATGATCCAATCTTCTTCACATTTACACAATGTCACATTAACTCTTGCCATCTAACTGATTTGTTAATGCAAGAATAGTGATGTAATTACGAAATTCCCAGAATTTCTCACCTCTCCAGTCAGCAGGTAGATGATCTCCAGGGTAAGATTCAATACCTTCTCTGTTATCTGATTTCTGTCCTTGTTCATGGTCAACAAAATTGGTCAGAACCCTTGTAAATTAGCAGTCGTTGCCAGATATGTGATTAATCTTGGAATTTGTCTTATGCAATAACCTAGAATAATTAGAAGAGAAAGTTAAAGTCATGAGCTATGTATTAGTTACTAGAGCAGCGACGGCCAACTCATGGCATGCGTGCCGCAAATGTCATGCGAGCCAAATATTCACTGCATTGCAGGTACCTAGGATGTACAGTTGCCCACCTTAGGCACAGCAGCAGCGGTGCAGAACATACTCCACCACCAAGAAGTCGTTACCGAGGTTTACCAGGGATTATAAACCCCACTGAACCACCAGCTATTTAAAGAGGCATTTCACTGCCCAAATAAAAAAAAAAACAAAAAAAATCACTGTTTGCTAGACAACTCTCCTAATGAAAACATGCATGCATTTAATTATGTTTTTTGTTTTTTTAATTGTGAGTATATCTAAATACAGCTTGCAACACTTGCAGATCTTGTCTATGCAGCCTTTGCAAGCTACCCCTCGCCGTCTAACCCCGCCCAGACTTTCTGTGGCTGTCCAATCACAGACTTCCCAATGCAGCTCAATGAGAAGTCTTTGCAAAACAGGTGCTCTCAGCAATTGTTGCCTCTAGAGTTTAAATTCACTGAGCTAACAAAAACCAGGAAGTAACAGGACTGGTTTTTTGATTGACAACAGGGGGTTGAAAGAAGGTTAATTTATAAAAATGTCTATTGAAATCTGCACGTTTTGCTAAAATAAAAACACACTCTTCACACATAAAGCACTTCGTCAAGCTACAATGTTTTAGGGGCCTGGAGTGTCCCTCTAACTCCAACTGGACTGCTAGAAAAGACAGCACCCTCCTGGAAATAAGGGAAGTAGGATAGGGGGCAAAAAGCTTTCTATTTGATTTTATTAAATGCTCTTAAATTAAAATAAACACCCACCACAGTACACTCATAGATCATTTTGAAAAGCTTTTATTCACTAAGCTGTGTCCACATCAAAAAAGCAACAGTTTGATTTTCATGGATATCTTTATCAACACACTGTATGTATACAGGTCAACATTACCACCCATGTACATGCTATGTATAACAAGGCATGATTTCTGTTTCCCTATTCAGTGCTGACATCACAATTCAGAACATCCAATCACAGGCAAGGTGCTAGTGGAGAGATTATGTAATGATGACATCAGACTGACCTCACAAGGAACATGGATCATAGCAGGAGCTCAGTGACTACAAGCAGGCAGATGTGCTGCACATACCCTTTATGGTGTCACACAGGATCTGTCTGTGTGAGGGTATTCAGCTGATTGAGGTTCTGTGTATTGAGGACAATGGATGTTTTTACCATAGACCTGCCTGCAGTGGAAGCCCCGTCTGTGTGCAAAGCCCTGTGGAAACAACAAAGAGTGGAACACAGCAAGATTAACAGCACAGGTAGGGAAACAAGCGCCAAAATGTGAACAAAGTATGATGTGGCATGCATGTATGTGAGATCTTCACCTGCCACTTTATTAATGAGCAAAGTTCTAGCCTAAACAAAGCCGACTACAACATAAATCGCTGCTAAATCTGGTGGCCATTACTCTGTCCTAATTCTCCTTGAGCTTTCTGCTGCCTTTGACACTATTGATCATCAAACAGCTTCTTCTCATTCTCTGTAATCTCGGTCTACAAGATATTGCTCTCTCCTGGTGCTCCTCCTACCTCTCCCAGAGCTTTTTCAGTGTTTCTTTCTCTGGCTCTGCCTCTTCTCCCCAACCCCTCTCTGTTGGTGTCCCCCAAGGTTCTGTCCTTGGTCCCGTATTGTTCTCAGTCTACACTGCCTCGCTTGGTAAACTCACCAGCTCCTTTGGCTTCCATTATCATTTATATATATCTTGATCTCTCTCCGCCCATCTTGACTCATGTCTCTGACTGCCTCTCCGCAATTTCCAACTGGATGGCTTCTCACTTCCATAAACTCAACCTGTCCAAAACAGAACTTCTGGTCTTTCCTCCCTCAAGTGTTTCTACTCTACCCTCCAAGTCAATGGAGCCACCATCACCTCTACCTCACAAGCTCGCTGCCTAGGTGTTCTCTTTGACTCCGACCTCTCCTTCACTCCTCACGTCCATTCGATCGCCAAATCCTGCCGCTTCCATCTTAAAATCATAGCTGGCATCGGCCCCTATTTAACACCGGACGCAGCTAAGGTACTGGTCCATGCCGTTGTTCTTTCTCGCCTTGACTACTGCAATCCCATTCTCAGTGGTCTTACGTGTTCCTATATTGCACTGCTGCAATCTACAATGAATGCGGCGGCGGGCTCATTTTCCTTTCCGCCCGCACCTGCCACGCCCGCCCCATCGGTCAGTCCCTTCATTGGCTTCCAGTTAGATATAGGGCTCAATTTAAGATTCTGGTGCTTGCTTATAAGTCCCTACATAACGCTCCTCCAATCTATCTATCCTTCCAAATACACAAGTATGTCCCGTCGAGGCCCCTGTGCTCTGCTGAAGACCTTCGTCTATCCTCTCTCCATACTCCCACATCCGATGCTCGCCTCCAAGACTTCTCCAGGGCTGCATCTTTTCTGTGGAACTCCCTTCCCTTCTCCGTTAGACTTTCACCCACTCTCCACTGCTTCAAAAAAGCTTTGAAAACACATTTCTTCAGGAAAGCATATCATTTAAACTGTTAGCGGGTTTTCATCTCTCCCCCTCCTCCCCCCCATGACTCCTCTCCTACAACTGTCAAAAATAACCTAAGTTCTCAGTGAATAATTTTCTAGCAACCTATTTCATTACCCCTACTTATACCCTTTGTGTTAGTATACCCCACTCCCTTTAGCACAGGCTTCCCCAAACTACGGCCCTCCAGATGTTGCTATTTCATTCATAGAATCATGGGAGTTGTAGTTCAGCAACCTCTGGAGGGCCAGAGTTTGGGGAAGCCTGCTCTAGTATGTAAGCTCATTGTGCAGGACCCTCAACCACTCTGTTCCCGTGCGTCCATTTGTCTGGTTACAATTACGTCTTTGTTAGTCCACCCATTGTACAGCACTACGGAATTTGCTGGCGCTGTATAAATAATAATATAAACAAAATATTGTATATGCCTATTTTAACACCACATCCCACCTATATAATGTAAAATAATATATAATTGGTTACATTATTATAATATTCATATATAACACCAGCACCAACTGGAATAATCTGCATGTATTAATACATAACACCAGCTCCCACGTAAAGAAATCAGATTATAACATTAATATACAATAAAAATAATCTAATTATAATATAATAATACATAAACTCCCAGTGATAAAACTTTAATAAAATAAATGTGTAACACCACCTGACACTAAATAAAATATTAATATATAACAAGGGCATCTACCTTTCTTAATAAAAATACACAATCCCACTTCTCCCCATGAACCACCCCTTTAATTGTACATAATACTATCCAAGAACAGGCTCCAACATATATCACCTGCTGTATTCTATATAATCTAATTATAATACTATTTACCACCCTAGCACAATGTGAATATTACCATATAATAATATCTATATAATCTAATTAGAATACATCTCTCTCTATGATATTATTCTATGTTGGAGCCCCCTGGTCTCATACTGGTATTATTACCCAGTGCATAATAACATTATAATACCTCTCTCTCTCTATGATATTTATTATTACCCAGTGTATAATAACATTATAATACCTCTCTCTCTCTATGATATTACCCAGTGCATAATAACATTAAAATACCTCTCTCTCTATGATATTTATTATTACCCGGTGCATAATAACATTATAATACCTCTCTATAATATTTATTATTACTCAGTGTATAAAAACATTATAATACCTCTCTCTCTATATTACCCAGTGCATAATAACATTATAATACCTCTATATTTATTATTACCCGGTGTATAATAACATTATAATACCTCTCTCTCTCTCTGATATTACCCAGTGTATAATAACATTATAATACCTCTCTCTCTCTATTACCCAGTATATAATAACATTATAATACCACTCTCTCTATGATATTACCCAGTGTATAATAACATTATAATACCTCTCTCTCACTAGGATATTATCACTCAGTGTATAATAACAATACCTCTCTCTCTCTATGATATTACCCAGTGTATAATAACATTATAATACCTCTCTCTCTCTATATTATCACCCAGTGTATAATAACATTATAATACTTCTCTCTATGATATTACCCAGTGTATAATAACATTATAATACCTCTCTCTCTCTGATATTATTACCCAGTGTATAATAACATTATAACACCTCTCTCTCTCTATGATATTACCAAGTGTATAATAACATTATAATACCTCTCTCTCTGTCTCTATGATATTACCCAGTGTATAATAACATTATAATACCTCTCTCTCTCTATGATATTATCACTCAGTGTATAATAACATTATAAAACCTCTCTCTCTCTCTATATATTACCCAGTGCATAATAACATTATAATACCTCTCTCTCTCTCTCTCTCTCTCCATGATATTATTACTCAGTGTATAATAAGATTTATAATGCCTCTCTCTCTATGATATCACTCAATGTATAATAACATTATAATGCCTCTCTCTCTATGATATCACCCAGTGTATAATAACATTATAATACCTCTCTCTCTATGATATCACCCAGTGTATAATAACATTATAATACCTCTCTCTCTCTCTATGATATTATCACTCAGTGTATAATAACATTATAATGCCTCTCTCTCTCTATGATATATCACCCAGTGTATAATAACATTATAATACTCTCTCTCTCTATGATATTATCACTCAGTGTATAATAACATTATAATACCTCTCTCTCTCTCTATGATATTACCCAGTGTATAATAACATTATAATACCTCTCTCTCTCTATGATATTACCCAGTGTATAATAACATTATAATACCTCTCTCTCTATATATATCACTCAATGTATAATAACATTATAATGCCTCTCTCTCTATGATATCACCCAGTGTATAATAACATTATAATACCTCTCTCTCTATGATATCACCCAGTGTATAACAACATTATAATACCTCTCTCTCTCTATGATATTATCACTCAGTGTATAATAACATTATAATACCTCTCTCTCTCTATGATATTATCACTCAGTGTATAATAACATTATAATACCTCTCTCTCTCTCTCTATGATATTACCCAGTGTATAATAACATTATAATACCTCTCTCTCTCTCTATGATATTACCCAGTGTATAATAACATTATAATACCTCTCTCTATATATATATTACCCAGTGTATAATAACATTATAATACCTCTCTCTATATATATA
>OW240922.1:9592811-9603608 GCA_933207985.1 Pelobates cultripes | reverse complement strand
TTAATCTATTTAGGCAATTCTTCCACAATCTGTTTCCAACAATCAATATATGGAAACTGATCATAGAATTCAGGCCTACTAGATACAGCCGCGTGCACACGTTGTACTAGAGTTAGATCAAGATTACCACGTGGAGGCCATGCGGTCACCAAGATAGGCCATTCTCTACTATATAATGTAGTCAAACGTTTTGGGGATAATTTCACCCAAAAATCACAAACTTTATATCCCTTTGCAAAGTTTTTCAACATACATGACAAGGGATCAACAATCTTTGAGTCAGACGCACCCAACGGAGAGTCTAATACAAAGAAACACAATACCTCAAACACACTTCCAACAATCACACTTGTTTCCCTGGCAACAGCATCACGTGGTACAGTTGCTAAGCCAAACACACACAGACAAAAACACGCAGAGAATTCTCGTACATACAGTGATATCACGATGTCTCACTCACAAAGATTTACCAAACACTAGATACTTATATCTGTAACTATAAATCAAACCCTACAATTATCCACATTATAAATCAACTTTTAACTAACTGACTATATCACATTCTAGTAACTTCATCTTTACAATCAGTGGTTATGGTACGGTTAGCAAGTGGTTATAATACAGTTTTAAAGTCACAGATCAGTTAGTAACAGTTATGGTGTTACACATATAACATAAGACAACAGTTTTTAGTAATTTTTACACAACGTCAGTAGTTATAGTACATGTTAATGGTTATAATACCGTGTGCTATTATACAGTATACACACAATTTACACTCCCATTAGACGGCAGAGCTCAAGCTTTCTAGCAGGACATACAATTCACCAATTCACCAACTACAGTATATTTAACAACGTTTACAATAATCCCAACTATTCTAATTGGCCAGCACCTCGAGAACTATTGAACTATTTACACCAGGATTTGGTTAGTCTACGCCGCCCAAGCACCACATATAGCGAGCTAGTAGGCAGAATTTACAACAGTACCCATTTAGTCTATCTACTCTATCAATAGTCTAGTGGCTGAATTTACAACCGCGCACACTTAGCCAAGATAGGTTGAGAACTAACAGACGGAATGTACACCAAAATCTGCTTAGTCTTAGCGGCCTCCCTGACCTAGCGACCGGAATTTACACCTAGACACGCTAGTCAAGACAGGACACCGGTGTCCGGCATAAACTATTTACACCAAGATTTAGCCTGACCCAAACCACCTATATTAGACGGGCTGACTACAGAGCGTCTAATTTCCAGATAAGTGGTGTGTCTTCGCTTCCTCCCTCCAGAGGGAGAGGGCAATCCAATAACCGGTTCCAAATATAAAACCCCTTGTGGGCCTACCGCTCTAACGGTATCAGTCTTACCTCTTCATTTGTGAACCTGGGCTCACACTCATCGACGGGGCACCCCGGTACTTACTACGTAAAGGCGAAGCAGCCCAGTGGCGCCGAGATGAAGGCATGTCCACGCAGAAGTTCAGGGGTGCTGCCGTAGAGAACGTTGGTAAAAGGTTTACCGTCTCAAATCTCTGCATCAGCTTCTGTGCGATGAGGTTCCCGGACCCAATGCACCAAAGTTGTAACCGAGTAAACTTTCAGAAACCAGACACAGAGAAATGGATGCAGGTTTTCAGGAAGTATGAGATCTTTATTAACATACCGATCGGGCCTCAGATGAACTAACGTTCCAAAACAGGTCTGAGGGACAAACACATGGAGTACATGCTTTTTATAGAACTATAACTCCTCCCATTAATAGCTCCACCCGCACATACCCTTAACCAATCAGTGGACAGGATTTAGATTTCCTTATATGGGCAGACCACATGGCTCATCCGAAACAAAGGAGAAAGGAGTGTAACTTCAGTTCCTGCATTCCTGCATATGCTCAGTACATTGATGACAATATCTTAGCTACGTGTAACTAACTAACTGATACAACATACACATATGCCACGTGGAAATCTCGGCCTGCTAAATTTACATTTCACTGAAATTCCATCACAAGGGTGCTGTGTGTGTGTGAGGGTGCTGTTAGTGTGTGTGTGTGTGTAAGGGTGCTGTGTATGAGGGTGCTGTGTGTGTGTGTCTGTGTTAATGAGGGTGCTGTTAGTGTGTGCTTTTTGTGTGTATGTGTGAGGATGCTGCGTGTGTAAGGGTGCTGTATGTGTGAGGGTGGTGTTAGTGTATGTGTGATGGTGATGTTTGTGTGTGTGTATGTGTGAGGATGCTGTGTGTGTGAGGGTGCTGCATGTGTAAGGGTGCTGTGTGTGAGGGTGCTGTGTGTGTATGTCTGTGTGAGTGAGGGTGCTGTTAGTGTGTGCTGTTTGTGTGTATGTGTGAGGGTGCTGTATATGTAAGGGTGCTGTTTGTGTGAGGGTGCTGTTAGTATGTGTGTGTGCTGTGTGTGTAAGGGTAATGTATGTGTGAGGGTGCTGTATGTGTAAGGGTGCTGTGTGTGTAAGGGTGCTGTGTGTGTAAGGGTGCTGTATGTGTAAGGGTGCTGTTAGTATGTGTGTGCTGTCTGTGTAAGGGTAATGTATTTGTGTGGGTGCTGTTAGTGTGTGTGTGTGTGTGTGTGTGCTGTTTGTGTGTATTTCTTTCTTTTTGTAGGGAGGGGGACTGTGTAGGGAGGTGGTCCAGTGGTGAGTGAACTCTAGCCCCGCAAGGGAACACTCCGACCTCGTGAGGGAACCCGGCAGAGCTGCTGGCAAGAGCTCCCCGGGTCCTCTCCTGCCTCCCTCCCTGCCTGTGGGTTGGTGAGGGAGATCTTTGATCTCACTCACCTGCCCACGGAGTGAGGCACATAGTGGCACCCGGCACACCCCATGCGCACGCCTATGGGAGTCATCAGTATTGTGCCACTTTAACCCTGTGCACACTGTGTGTAATAAGGAGTCTATCAGTATCCTGCTGATTTAACCCTGTGTACACTGTGTGTAATAAGGAGTCTATCAGTATCCTGCATTAACCCTGTATATGCTGCTTGTAATATGGAGTCTATCAGTATCCTGCCGCTTTAACCCTGTGTACACTGTGTGTAGTAAGGAGTCTATCAGTATCCTGCTGCTTTAACCATGTGCACACTGTGTGTAATAAGGAGTCTATCAATATCCTGCTGCTTTAACACTGTGCACACTGTGGGTAATAAGGAGTCTATCAGTATCTTGTGCTTTAACCCTGTGTACACTGTGTATAATAGGAAGTATATCAGTATCCTGCATTAACCCTGTGTACACTGTGTATAATAGGAAGTCTATCAGTATCCTGCTGCTTTAACCCTGTGTACACTGTGTGTAATAAGGAGTCTATCAGTATCCTGATGCATTAACCCTGTGTACACTGTGTGTAACAAGGAGTCTATCAGTATCCTGCTGCATTAACCCTGTGTATACTGTGTGTAATAAGAAGTCTATCAGTATCCTGCTGCATTAACCCTGTGTACACTGTGTGTAATAAGGAATCTATCAGTATCCTGCATTAACCCTGTGTATGCTGCTTGTAATATGGAGTCTATCAGTATCCTTCATTAACCCTGTGTACTCTGTGTGTAATAAGGAGTCTATCAGTATCCTGACGCTTTAACCCTGTGTGCACTGTGGGTAATAAGGAGTCTATCAGTATCCTGCTGTTTTAACCCTGTGCACACTGTGTGTAATAAGGAATCTATCAGTATCCTGCTGCTTTAACCCTGTGTACACTGTGTGTAATAAGGAATCTATCAGTATCCTGCTGCTATAACCCTGTGTACACTGTGTGTAATAGGGAGTCTATCAGTATCCTGCATTAACCCGGTGTACTCTGTGTGTAATAAGGAGTCTATCAGTATCCTGCTGCATTAACCCTGTGTACACTGTGTGTAATAGGGAGTCTATCAGTATCCTGCATTAACCCGGTGTACTCTGTGTGTAATAAGGAGTCTATCAGTATCCTGCTGCATTAACCCTGTGTACACTGTGTGTAATAAGGAGTCTATCAGTATCCTGCTGCATTAACCCTGTGTACACTGTGTGTAATACGGAGTCTATCAGTATCCTGCTGCATTAACCCTGTGTACACTGTGTGTAATAAGGAGTCTATCAGTATCCTGCATTAACCCTGTGTATGCTGCTTGTAATATGGAGTCTATCAGTATCCTGCATTAACCCTGTGTACTCTGTGTGTAATAAGGAGTCTATCATTATCCTGCTGCATTAACCCTGTGTACACTGTGTGTAATAAGGAGTCTATCAGTATCCTGCTGCATTAACCCTGTGTACACTGTGTGTAATAAGGAGTCTATCATTATCCTGCATTAACCCTGTGTACTCTGTGTGTAATAAGGAGTCTATCAGTATCCTGCTGCATTAACCCTGTGTACACTGTGTGTAATAAGGAGTCTATCAGTATCCTGCTGCATTAACCCTGTGTACACTGTGTGTAATAAGGAGTCTATCAGTATCATGCTGCATTAACCCTGTGTACACTGTGTGTAATAAGGAGTCTATCAGTATCATGCATTAACCCTGTGTATGCTGCTTATAATATGGAGTCTATCAGTATCCTGCATTAACCCTGTGTATTCTGTGTGTAATAAGGAGTCTATCATTATCCTGCTGCATTAACCCTGTGTACACTGTGTGTAATAAGGAGTCTATCAGTATCCTGCTGCATTAACCCTGTGTACACTGTGTGTAATAAGGAGTCTATCAGTATCCTGCATTAACCCTGTGTTCTCTGTGTGTAATAAGGAGTCTATCAGTATCCTGCTGCATTAACCCTGTGCACACTGTGTGTTATAAGGAGTCTATCAGTATCCTGCTGCTATAACACTGTGTACACTTTGTGTAATAAGGAATCTATCAGTATCCTGCATTAACCCTGTGTACTCTGTGTGTAATAAGGAGTCTTTCAGTATCCTGCTGCTTTAACCCTGTGTACTCTGTGTATAATAGGAAGTCTATTAGTATCCTGCTGCTTTAACCCTGTGTACACTGTGTGTAATAAGGAGTCTATCAGTATCCTGCTGCTTTAACCCGGTGTACACTGTGTGTAATAAGGAGTCTATCAGTATCCTGTGCTTTAACCCTTTGTACTCAGTGTGTAATAAGGAGTCTATCAGTATCCTGCTGCTTTAACCCTGTGCACACTGTGTGTAATAAGGAGTCTATCAGTATCCTGCTTTAACCCTGCGTACACTGTGTGTAATAAGGAGTCTATCAGTATCCTGCTTTAACCCTGTGTACACTGTGTGTAATAAGGCGTCTATCAGTATCCTGTTGATTTAACCCTGTGTGCACTGTGTGTAATAAGGAGTCTATCAGTATCCCGCAGCTTTAACCCTGTGTACACTGTGTGTAATAAGGAGACTATCAGTATCCTGCTGCTTTAACCCTGTGTACACTGTGTGTAATAAGGAATCTATCAGTATCCTGCTGCTTTAACCCTGTGTACACTGTGTGTAATAAGGAGTCTCTCAGTATCCTTCATTAACCCTGTGTACACTGTGTGTAATAAGGAGTCTTTCAGTATCCTGCTGCTTTAACCCTGTGTACACTGTGTGTAATAAGGAGTCTATCAGTATCCTGCTGCTTTAACCCTGTGTACACTGTGTGTAATAAGGAGTATATCAGTATCCTGTGCTTTAACCCTGTGTACACTGTGTGTAATAAGGAGTATATCAGTATCCTGTGCTTTAACCCTGTGTACACTGTGTGTAATAAGGAGTCTATAAGTAACCGGCTGCTTTAACCCTATGTACACTGTGTGTAATAAGGAGTCTATCAGTATCCTGCTGCTTTAACCCTGTGTACACTGTGTGTAATAAGGAGTCTATCAGTATCCTGCATTAACCCTGTGTACTCTGTGTGTAATAAGGAGTCTATCAGTATCCGGCTGCTTTAACCCTGTGTACACTGTGTGTAATAAGGAGTCTATCAATATCCTGCTGCTTTAACCCTGTGTACACTGTGCGTAATAAGGAGTCTATCGGTATCCTGCTGCTATAACCCTGTGCACACTGTGTGTAATAAGGAGTCTATCAGTATCCTGCTGCTTTAACCCTGTGCACACTGTGTGTAATAAGGAGTCTATCTGTATCCTGCTGCTTTAACTCTGTGCACAATGTGCGTAATAAGGAGTCTATCAGTATCCTGCTGCTTTAACCCTGTGTACACTGTGTGTAATAAGGAGTCTATCAGTATCCTTCATTAACCCTGTGTACTCTGTGTATAATAAGGAGTCTATCAGTATCCTGCTTTAACCCTGTGCACACTGTGTGTAACAATTTAAATAACTACAATCAAAACTTAAATGGCTTTTAGTCAAAAGACTATGACTAACACTGAATTGAAATTTGATGCAAAAATGAACACTGGAGGTGAGACATATGGGGGAGGGAGTTGTAGAATTGAGACACTGGGGGCTGGGAATTGAGACACATGGGGGGCTAGGAGACAGACAAATGGATAGGGGTGTCTGGGAGACAGACACATGGAGAGGGGTGTCTGGGAGACAGAGACACATGGGGGGCTGGGAGACAGAGACATGGAGAGGGGTGTCTGGGAGACAGACACATGGAGACGGGTGTCTGGGAGACAGAGACACATGGGGGGGCTGGGAGACAGAGACACATGGGTGTCTGGGAGACAGAGACACATGGGGGGCTGGGAGACAGAGAGACATGGAGAGGGGTGTCTGAGAGACAGACACATGGAGAGGGGTGTCTGGGAGACTGAGACACATGGGTGTCTGGGAGACAGACACATGGGTGTCTGGGAGACAGAGACACATGGGGGACTGGGAGACAGATACATGGAGAGGGGTGTCTGGGAGACAGACACATGGAGAGGGGTGTCTGGGAGACAGAGACACATGGAGGGGCTGGGAGACAGAGACACATGGGTGTCTGGGAGACAGAGACACATGGGGGGCTGGGAGACAGACACATGGAGAGGGGCGTCTGGGAGACAGACACATGGAGAGGGGTGTCTGGGAGACAGAGACACATGGAGGGGCTGGGAAGGCAGAGACACATAGTTGTCTGGGAGACAGAGACACATGGGGGGCTGAGAACAGACACACTGGAGAGGCATCTGGAACAGACATGGAGAAGGTATAGGCAGAGACACATGGGGGAGACTGGAGGCAGACATGGAGAGGGGTGTCTGGAGACAGAGAACCTGGAGAGAGTCTGGGGAGACAGACATATGAGAGAGAGGTGTCTGGAGACAGAGACACATGGTGGGAGGGCTGGGAGACAGAGACACATATGACTGGAAGACAGACACATGAGAGGGCTGGAAGAATGAGATACATGAGGGGGCAGGAAGACAAGAAACACGTGGGGGGGGCTGGGAGAATGAGACACATGAGGGGGCTGGGAGAATGAGACATGTGAAGGGGCTGGGGGAGGAGTTGAGACACATGGATGGCTGGGGGTATAAGACATATGGGGAGATGAAATGCCTGAAGGTACTCTGGGTACACAAAGTGACATAGAGGGGCTGGCAGAGAAGGAGACAAGGTACGGAGGTGAAGATATCCACAAATGGGGCTATGGGGAAACAGAGAAATGGAGAGGGGTTTCTGGGAGACAGAGACACATGGGGGGGCTGGGAGACAGAGACACATGGGTGTCTGGGAGACAGAGACACATGGAGAGGGGTGTCTGGGAGACAGAGACACATGGGGGGCTGGGAGACAGAGACATGGAGAGGGTAGTCTGGGAGACAGACACATGGAGGGATGGGAGCCCAGAGACACATGGGGGCTGAGACAGAGACACTCGGTGTCTGGGAGACAGAACACATGGAGGGTGTCTGGGAGCCAAGACACATGGTGGCTAGGTGAGACATGGAGAGGGGTGTCTGAGAGACAGACACATGGAGAGGGGTGTCTGGGAGACAGAGACACATGGGGGGGGGCTGGGAGACAGAGACACATGGGTGTCTGGGAGACAGAGACACATGGAGAGGGGTGTCTGGGAGACAGAGACACATGGGGGGCTGGGAGACAGAGACATAGAGAGGGGTGTCTGGGAGACAGACACATGGAGAGGGGTGTCTGGGAGACAGAGACACATGAAGCTGGGAGGCTTGAGAGACACATAGAGAGAAACTGAAAGACAGACACATGGAGGGAGCTGGAAAATGAGATACATGGGCAGGAAGAGACAAAAACACGTGGGGGCTGGGAGAAATGAAGACCTGGGGGCTGGGAGGAATGAGACATGTGAAGGGGCTGGGGGAGGAGTTGAGACACATGGATGGCTGGGGGTATAAGACATATGGGGAGATGAAATGCCTGAAGGTACTCTGGGTACACAAAGTGACATAGAGGGGCTGGCAGAGAAGGAGACAAGGTACGGAGGTGAAGATATCCACAAATGGGGCTATGGGGAAACAGACACATGAAGAGAGGGGTGTCTGGGAGACAGAGACACATGGGGGGCTGGGAGACAGAGACATGGAGAGGGGTGTCTGGGAGACAGACACATGGAGAGGGGTGTCTGGGAGACAGAGACACATGGGGGGGCTGGGAGACAGAGACACATGGGTGTCTGGGAGACAGAGACACATGGAGAGGGGTGTCTGGGAGACAGAGACACATGGTGGCCTGGGAGACAGAGACATGGAGAGGGTAGTCTGGGAGACAGACACATGGAGAGGGGTGTCTGGGAGACAGAGACACATGGGTGTCTGGGAGACAGAGACACATGGAGAGGGGTGTCTGGGAGACAGAGACACATGGGGGGCTGGGAGACAGAGACATAGAGAGGGGTGTCTGGGAGACAGACACATGGAGAGGGGTGTCTGGGAGACAGAGACACATGGGGGGGCTGGGAGACAGAGACACATGGGTGTCTGGGAGACAGAGACACATGGAGAGGGGTGTCTGGGAGACAGAGACACATGGGGGGCTGGGAGACAGAGACATGGAGAGGGGTGTCTGGGAGACAGAGACATGGAGAGGGTGTCTGGGAGACAGACACATGGAGAGGGGTCAAATAATATAAACAGAAAATAGTATATACACTACAAAATAAAACGTATAACTGGAAGAATTCCTAGGTGTACCTCACAGACACCCAAGAAACAATGTGAAATAATGAAAAAGTGGAAAACACGCAGAATACGTGTAGGTTACTATATAGAATATACAACAACCTGATGGAAAGTGAAATCCGTATGAATTCTGTATAAAAATCAGAAATTTGACATAGCGTGATACAGTTAAGTAATTCAACTTTATGAATAAAAATGATTATAGATGCACTCACAAACGCGCGTGAAATAGAGCTTCTCGCCCACCCAGGGGCAGTATGTAATCCGATGGATGAATTAGAGAATTACCTAATGGGATATATAAAAATAAAGGAAAAAACAGAATAGTGAAGTTTGTTATAAAAAGTACAAAATCACATTTATTGGTCACACTTACATGTGTGTAAATCACAAAGAGCGTATCTCTCAATAACTTGGAACTCCATGCAATGTTGTTATCAATCCAGGAATAGGGATGAACAGGAGTAGTTATAAATGAGTAGCCAAAAATACAAATAAAACAATTAAAACAATATAAAATAAGTCCAATATAGAAATCCAACGCGTTTCGTCCTGTAGGGTGTAGGACTTCATCAGGGATCCCTGATGAAGTCCTACACCCTACAGGACGAAACGCGTTGGATTTCTATATTGGACTTATTTTATATTGTTTTAATTGTTTTATTTGTATTTTTGGCTACTCATTTATAACTACTCCTGTTCATCCCTATTCCTGGATTGATAACAACATTGCATGGAGTTCCAAGTTATTGAGAGATACGCTCTTTGTGATTTACACACATGTAAGTGTGACCAATAAATGTGATTTTGTACTTTTTATAACAAACTTCACTATTCTGTTTTTTCCTTTATTTTTATATATCCCATTAGGTAATTCTCTAATTCATCCATCGGATTACATACTGCCCCTGGGTGGGCGAGAAGCTCTATTTCACGCGCGTTTGTGAGTGCATCTATAATCATTTTTATTCATAAAGTTGAATTACTTAACTGTATCACGCTATGTCAAATTTCTGATTTTTATACAGAATTCATACGGATTTCACTTTCCATCAGGTTGTTGTATATTCTATATAGTAACCTACACGTATTCTGGGTGTTTTCCACTTTTTCATTATTTCACATGGAGAGGGGTGTCTGGGAGACAGAGACACATGGTGGGGCTGGAAGACAGAGACACATGGGGGGGGCTGGAATACAGACACATGGGGGGCTGGAAGAATGAGATACATGAGGGGGCAGGAAGACAAGAAACACGTGGGGGGGGCTGGGAGAATGAGACACATGAGGGGGCTGGGAGAATGAGACACATGAGGGGGCTAGGAGAATGAGACATGTGAAGGGGCTGGGGGAGGAGTTGAGACACATGGATGGCTGGAGGTATAAGACATATGGGGAGATGAAATGCCTGAAGGTACTCTGGGTACACAAAGTGACATAGAGGGGCTGGCAGAGAAAGAGACAAGGTACGGAGGTGAAGATATCCACAAATGGGGCTATGGGGAAAAAGAGACAAACAGAGGGGCTGTGAGGAGGGCTAAAGAGCCACAGAGGGGCTGGGAAAGGGGCTAAATAGACAGGCAGGGGCTTGGGCGGGATACACCCAGAGTGTCTGTGGGGACACAGAGGGTCTGGGGGCTTTAACTAAACCCATTAAATTTTCGTCATGCCGACTGAAATCTACTGGAGATTAAGTCAACTCAAAACAAGACTGAAAAGAATTCAATTCAGATTGCTAAAATACAT
>OW240922.1:9579684-9592711 GCA_933207985.1 Pelobates cultripes | reverse complement strand
CCTGGCACTATAGTGCCCTGAGGGTGCCCCCACCCTCAGGGCTCTGGAAAGAGAAAGGGGTTAAAATCTTACCTTTCTCCAGCGCCAGGCAGGGAGCTTTCCTCCTCCTCTCCTCCTTCCTAGCGACGTCATCGGCTGAATGTGCATGTGCGGCAGGAGCCGCGCTCATTCAGCCAGTTCATAGGAAAGCATTTACAATTTTCACAGTGAGAAGCACGCAAGCGCCTCTAGCAGCTGTCAATGAGACAGCCACTAGAGGCTCTAGAGGCTGGATTAACCCTCAGTGTAAACATAGCAGTTTCTCTGAAACTACTATGTTTATAAAAAAAAAAAAAGGTTAACCCTAGCTGGACCAGGCATTCAGACCACTTCATTAAGCTGAAGTGGTCTGGGTGCCTATAGTGGTCCTTTAACCAAATAAACATATACAGCCATTAAAATTCAAACTTTTTCAGTTTTGGTGTGAATATATCTATTCATGTAACTTAAGTTACAGATATTAAAGGAGCAGTATAGTCAGCATATAAAAGCAAGAAAGACAGGTCCCCTAGCCTTCTTTCTTGCTTTTATATGAACTTCACATTTTTCTAATATAAACTTATCTCTGTTCCAGCACCGAGATCCTCAGCAGGCCGTGCCCCCTTTTTTGTCAAAATGACGAAGTAGCAGGGCTTAATCAGACGCTTCTCATAGAGAAGCGTCATAGCGATCTGGTGCGCATGCGTGTCTTTGCGCTGAACCAATTGTGTTCTACATAGAGCGGCATTGAATACCGCCCTGTGAATTAACACGGAGCGCTCTACCGCGCACATGCAGTCAGCTCAGCTCGCTGCCTATCCCCCTCCTGCGGCAACCCTCCTCAGCCCAAACCTTTCTATTTCTATCTATCTATTTCTATCCTTTTGTATTTCTTTCTATTGCTATCTATTTCTTTCTATCTATTTTTTTCTATTGCTATTTATCTATTTCTATCTATCTTTTTCTATTGCTATCCATCAATTTTCTTTCTATCTATTTATCTCTATCTATCTGTCACGGCTTTCGACATCTCTGCCGGCATGGCTGCACTCAAACATAGCAGCCATACCGTCAGAGATGTTTTCAACTTACCTGGGGCTCAGCAGGCAGCTACCCGGTCTCCCTGCGTTCTGGTCCCCAGCGGGTGCGACGTTCTCAGGAGTGCCGGCTGCTGCGGACTGGACTTTTATAAGAAACTTACCTTCGCCCACATCAAGGATGGCGCCAACGTGCGTGTGGTGTCACGTCATAGACGTGTACGCACATTTTGGGGTCAGAAGTCAGAGACAGCCAATTGGAGCCTAAGGAGGGTTATTTAAACCCAAATTACCTTTTTGTCAGTGCCCTGTCGTGGTTTCCACTAGCTGGATATCTGAGAGTGTGTTCCTGATTGCGTTTTCTTGTATTTGACTTTGGCTTCGTTATTAACTTCCCTGATTTCTGGTATCCTTGACTTCTGGCTTTTCTCATCGTTGTGTCTCATTCTGTGTCCCTGACACTGGCAAGTATTTTGAGTATTCCGCGGTACGCTAAGTCAGGACATTCTAAGGTCCGGTTAGACGTTATCCTTAGTTCTAGGTGTGATACGATTCTGCGTGCTGGATCAATTATAATCCTGGCATTACGACAGAGCCATAGTGTCAGGATTGCTAGTTGATCCAGCACGTAGAATTGAGTCACACCTAGGACTAAATGTTAAGGTCTTACCGGGCCTTAGAATGGCCGGACTAAACCTACCAGAGAATAGTCAGAATACTAGCCGAGGTCGGAGATAGAGAAAGAGACACAACGATAAGGGAAAGCCAGAAGTCCCTGGCCTTTCTGTACAGTCTGATCATGAACCTATGCAGTTAGGGGTTCTGAGACTGTCAGAGGCAGAGAACAGTATCAGAGAAAAGAAGGCCTCTACTTATACTGTGGCAAGACATACTTGAAAACGAGAGCAATCTCAATGTATCTTTCCTGGTAAAATATGCTTGTTAAGCATAGCCCCTGTGTTGATTGGGCTAAAGGGGAAATACTGGAATGGGGTAAGGAATGTAAAGAGAGATGTATGTCACCTATTACTAAGAGAGTGGGTATTGTTAATCTACATACTCCTACGCCCCAGAAGACCTAAATTCCTGTGCATTATAGGGAGATTAAAGAAGTATTTAATAAAAGTCACACTGATACGCTACCCCCTCACAGATCCTTTGATTGCTCCATAGATCTGTTACCCGGCACTATACCCCCTAAAGGGGGAGTATATACCTTGTCACCACAGGAAAGTAGAGTTATGGAAGAATACATTAAAGAGTCTCTACATAAGTAAATCTTCTTCACCTGCAGGGGCAGGATTCTTTTTTTGTTACCAAGAAAGTATTGATTATAGGGCATTGAATAAGATCACCATTAAAAATGTTTATCCCATTCCCCTTATCTCAGAATTATTTGGCAGACTCCAAGGCGCTAAGGTGTTTACCAAACCCGGCCTTAGGAGTGCTTATAATTTGGTAAGAATTAAGGAGGGACATAAATGAAGAACTGCGTTTAACACGAGAAATGGTCACTATAAGTACCGTATATACTCGAGTATAAGCCGAGTTTTTCAGCACATTTTGAAACTACCAAGTCAATGTCTATTATGGCGAATTTACATTGCCATACCACGAACTGAAACTAACCCAGAGCTGTTGCTTACCTCTCCTGCAACTCCTGTCCAGCTCCCCTGCTCCTCAGCGAGGTCCGGGTCAGCACCGGTCAGCTCTGGTAGATTCTTTAGAGGCGCGTAGGTGTAGATGCGGCTCTAAGCGAGACTTACAGTGAAACTGAAGGCGGAAAACTGGCGGGCTGCAGGAGAGGTAAGCGCTCGCTGCCAGCCCCCCTCCTCCCCCCACTGAACTGCCAATGGACCACCAGGGAAGGAGAGCCCCCCTCCCTGCCATGTATCAAGCAGGGAGGGGGGACAAAAAGTAAATACATTAATAATATATAAATATAAATAATAAAAAAATAATAATAAAAAATAATAATATAACAAAAAAAACTAAAATAATAATATTTTTTTTTATAAAAATGCCCACCCCCCACCAAGGCTCTGCAACACAAACACACACTGCATCACACACACACACACACACACACACACACTGCATTCATATACACACACTGCATTCATACACACACACTGCATTCATACACACACACTGCACTCATACACACACTGCATTTATGCACACACACTGCACTCACACACACACTGCATTCATACACACACACTGCACTCATACACACACACTGAGCACTCATACACACACACACTGCATTCATCATATACACACACTGTAAATAAATATTCAATTAATATAATTTTTTTAGGATCTAATTTTATTTAGAAATTTACCAGTAGCTGCTGCATTTCCCACCCTAGTCTTATACTCGAGTCAATACGTTTTCCCAGTTTTTTGGGGTAAAATTAGGGGCCTCGGCTTATATTCGGGTCGGCTTATACTCGAGTATATACGGTATCTTGTCATGCACTTCGGCTTATGCAATGCTTCAGCCGTATTTCAAGATCTCATTAATAATGTTCTCAGAGATTTATACTTTCGTGTTGGTATATCTGGATGATATATTTATTTATTCCCCGATATCCAGACTCATCATGGGCATGTTAAACAAGTGTTGCAAACTTTGCTAAAAAAAAACAGGCTATAATGCAAACTTGATAAATGTCTATTCGACCAGACGGAAGTTCAGTTCTTGGGCTATAATATTTCAGCCTCTGGTTTTTAGATGGATCCACGTAAACTAGAAGCTGTTTTACATTGGCCATTACCCAATGGGCTAAAAGCTAGGGATCGACCGATTATCGGTTTTACCGATATAATCGGCCGATATTCGGTATTCTCGGCAATATCGGTATCGGCCAATTCAGATACCGATATTGCCGATAATACCTCCTAGGACCGCCGGGCTCATTACAAACCCGGCGGTCCTGGGGGGGCGGAGAGCAAGCGCTTACTCACCTCCCAGCAGCTCCTCCAGCTCCCCAATGCAACTCTCGCGAGACCCGCGGCCTTCCAAGCGTTGCCATGGATCACCATGGCAACGCTCCGCGCGACACGCTGGCCGCGAGAGTTGCATTGGGGAGCTGGAGGAGCTGCTGGGAGGTGAGTAAGCGCTTGCTCTCCGCCCCCCCAGCTCAGCCAATACCACCAGGGACTGTCATATCCCCCCTCCCTGGCCAGGTAACAAGCAGGGAGGGGGGACAACAAAAATAAATAAGAATTAATTATACATTTTTTTTAAAAAATAATTTAATAAAAAATGCCCCCTCACACACTGCATTATATACACATACACTACACAAACACACTGTGTATATAATACAGTGTGTGTTTGTATAGTGTGTGTGTGTTTGTATACAATGCACACAAATACACTGCATTATATACACACACTATACAAACACACTGTGTATATAATGCAGTGTTTGTGTAGTGTGTTTATATAATGCAGTGTGTGTTTGTATAGTGTGTGTGTGTATAATGCAGTGTGTGTTTGTGTAGTGTGTTTATATAATGCAGTGTGTGTTTGTATAGTGTGTTTGTATAGTGTATGTGTATATAATGCAGTGTGTGTGTTTGTGTATAGTAATGTGTGTATAATGCAGTGTGTGTTTGTGTAGTGTGTTTATATAATGCAGTGTGTGTTTATATAGTGTGTGTATATAATTCAGGTGTGTTTTCACGTGTAGTGTATTGTATAATGCAGTGTGTGTTTGTATAGTGTGTGTATATAATTCAATTGTGTGTTTGTATAGTGTGTGTGTATATAATGCAGCGTGTGTGTTTGTATAGTGTGTGTGTATAATGCAGTGTGTGTTTATTGTAGTGTGTGTGTGCTATAATGCAGTGTGTGTTTGTATAGTGTGTGTATATAATTCAGTGTGTTTGTATAGTGTGTGTGTGTATATATTAAGTGTGTGTGTTTGTATAGTGTGTGTGTATAATGCAGTGTGTGTTTGTGTGGTGTGTGTTGTGTGTATAATGCAGTGTGTGTTTGTATAGTGTGTGTATATAATTCAGTGTGTTTGTATAGTGTGTGTGTGTATATAATGCAGTGTGTGTGTTTGTATAGTGTGTGTGTATAATGCAGTGTGTGTTTGTGTAGTGTGTGTGCATAATGCAGTGTGTGTTTGTATAGTGTGTGTATATAATTCAGTGTGTTTGTATAGTGTGTGTGTGTGTATATAATGCAGTGTGTGTGTTTGTATAGTGTGTGTGTATAATGCAGTCTGTGTTTGTGTAGTGTGTTTATATAATGCAGTGTGTGTTTGTATAGTGTGTGTATATAATTCAGTGTGTTTGTATAGTGTGTGTGTATATAATGCAGTGTGTGTGTTTGTGTAGTGTGTGTGTATAATGCAGTGTGTGTTTGTGTAGTGTGTTTATATAATGCAGTGTGTGTTTGTGTAGTGTGTGTATATAATTCAGTGTGTTTGTATAGTGTGTGTGTATATAATGCAGTGTGTGTGTTTGTATAGTGTGTGTTTATATAATGCAGTGTGTGTTTGTGTAGTGTGTTTATATAATGCAGTGTGTGTTTGTGTAGTGTGTTTGTGCAGTGTGTGTTTGTGTAGTGTGTATATAATGCAGTGTGTGTGTTTGTGTAGTGTTTATATAATGCAGTGTTTGTGTAGTGTTTATATAATGCAGTGTTTGTGTAGTGTGTTTATATAATGCACACTACACAAACACACTGCATTATATACACACACTCTGCATTATATAAACACACTACATTCACTATACACACACTACACAAATACACACACACTCTGCATTAATTATATACACACACACTTTGAATTTAGTATATACAGCATTCACTTTACGCACACTACCCACACACTCTTCTTTCATTATATACACACTACACTAATACACACTGCATCCCCTACACAAACACACATTGCATCCTCCACACACTGCATCCACAACACACACACTACACAAACACACACAGCTCCCCTGTCACACTGCATCCACTGCACGTTGCATGTATATTTTGTGCATTTACCTTTAGAAATAGTTTTTATTTTCCAAAATGGTAAATGTACAGAATATCGGCAAATTATATCGGCTATCGGCCTGAAAGTTCACAGAATATCGGTATCGGTATCGGCTCTAAAAAATCAATATCGGTCGATCCCTACTAAAAGCAATTCAAAGGTTTATTGGGTTTGAGAATTATTATAGGAGATTCATCAAAGATTTCTCTACTGTAATAGCACCCATCACCAATATGACGCGAAAGGGGGTTTACTGTAATATATGGTCTAAAGCAGCTAAAGAAGCTTTTGAGTTACTTAAGAAATTATTTGCTGCTGCTGACATATTGGTACACCCTGACACCAGCAAACCCTTCATACTAGAGGTACTTACCTGAATCCAGTGCCGATGTCCCTCGGTGCTGGATCATTCTCCTCTCACACTTCTCATCCCTGGTCTGATAGACAGCCACAGAGGGCAGACTTAGAGCTGCAATGTAAACATGTGTGTGTGAGTGTTAATGTGTGTATATCAGGGAGTGTGTGTTAGGGAGTGTGTTACTATGTGTGTGTCTGTTAGTGAGAGTGTATGTGTGTCTGTTAGGGAGTGTGTTACTATGTATGTGTCTGTTAGTGAGAGTGTATGCGTGTCTGTTAGTGAATGTGTGTGTCTGCTAGTGACTGTATGTGTCTGTTAGTGAGTGTGTATGTCTGGTAGCTAGTGTATGCGTGTCTGTAAGTGAATGTGTGTGTGCGTGTATTTAGAAGGTGGGGCAGGGTGAGCGCGCCTGAGTTTTGTCATGCCTAGGGCAGCACAAAACCAGGATACACCACTGATTACAGGATGTCCTATCTAACTAAAAAATGCTAGCGATTCTCTTAGGAGCGATCACACTATAGCGGACCTTAGCTAGTTACAACAAAGAAAGAGACTAGCAAGCTTCTACATGATGTAAAAGATAACTCCAATGAAATGGGACTTTATTGTATGAGCACACAACTTCTGTACATTTACAGGCATGACACCCTTGTTTGCACAATACTTGGAGGAGTATGCAGGTACAGTAATTACAGTGGGGGAAATGTGAGACAGAGAACAAAGGAACAGAGAAGAGATAGACTAATACAGTTTACATGGGAGGACAAATAATACAGAACCCCTGGGATGGGATGACATAGCTAAATCTCCAGATACCTCTAGCAGGCCTTTCTGGCCAGAGCCAGCTCTTGGAGCACAGTGAGTCTCCTTGATCATTTTACTGTAAGCATAGAATAGGCAGGATGCGACTCTGTTGACTCAGTCCCACCTCCCACTGTGCTGGCTAAACATCTTACAATGGCTTGCTAGGTACATTTCCTAATCCCATCAGACAGCCTGGCATCTAGCTGAGGCCTTCTGAAAAAAAGAGTAAGTGAACACATTACATATGAACTAGCATAGCTGTTCCATTCCCCTCTTGTAATCCTACATGTTACAATAAGGTAGAATATGGATCTACAATGTAACACTGTCCTGAGAGTATTGTACGTCTACCCTGGGTAGCGCATGATGAACTACATACACTCTATTTCTCCTTATGGAAAAAGAAAATAGGGCAAATAGGCCATTTGCCACAATTCTCTTTTAATTTACAAACCCAAATTATATAACTTGCGTCTATATCACATTCTTGGTACCACATTTTAAGTTTAAGTTCCCTGGACACACCTATTGTCCCTCCTCTGGTCTTTGAATTTTCCAAGGAGGCATTTATTATCATATCCCACTGTTTACCGAAATAAACAGTGGTCGTGTTATTCTTTGCCCGGTGTGTTTTTTGAAAGAAACAAATGTCTATTTTTTCATTTCTTACTAGGTCTCTCAACATTGCATACTTGGTGGGGAAATGACGACCTTGAACATTTAACAAAAGAAATGTAACCATAAAAAAATATCCCAATCTAATTTGGGTCCTATTAAACTCGTAATGACTTCCTCACAAATACAAACAATTTGAAGATAAATATAAACATTAAACGCCAACAAAGCGTTTATTGAACAAAATATTACAACCACCTTGGCCATCCCAAAAAAACAATTGTGGAAAGGTGTTTAAATTTAAACATTAAACCTTGAGCATTAGCTCTGAGATGACAACCGGGAGAGAGGGTAGTTTATATTTCCTCTCAAACCCCTCCCCAATCTCTCCTAAAATAAAGAGGAGGAGGGAACTGAAAAAAAAAGAAAAGAAAAACAAGCCCCTCAATGAATCAGATTCAAGTACTCTAAGTGCATTCATATTATGCTTCGTATTACACCAGTGTCACACGTCCCAAATCAGTTATTGTGATGGGATTTCAACATGGTTCAAAATTTAGTTGGCCTGAAATCTCCATGTGGCATATACAAGTACAGGTGTTTGTTGTATCTGTTAGTTAGTTACATGTAGCTAAGATACTGTCATCAATGTACTGAGCATGTGCATCAACTGTAGTCACATTCCTTTGTCCTTAACAGGAGTCATACGGTCTGCCCATATGAGGTGATCCTGAATATCCTGTTCACTGTTTGGTCTCAGGCTATGTGTGGGTGAAGCTAGGAATAGGAGGAGTTATTGTTAACAAATAGCCTGTGCAAACTATGTTCTGGGCTCAGACATTTTTAGAACAGGAGTTCATCTGAGACCCGATCGGTAACAATAAAGACCTTTTTCTTCCTGAACAAACCTGCTTCCATTTCTCTGTGTGTGGCTTTTGCGGCTTATTCCTGCAACATTATGTTTAACAATTAATGCATGTGACGATAGCATAGGGTATCACCGTCAAACATTCCCTTCTTCCCATAAAAGAAAATCACCCAATATTCCACAAGTAGAAATATCCCTGGAATCGCCGAATAATCCACACATGAGCCAAAGCTTAATGCTGGAACAAGACTGATCTACTGGCACACAGGACTCACAATTTATGCAACACAAAACTCCTCCTCTGGGCCAGGCTAGATAATTGAGTTTCTACAATACACAAAGCTCAATTATCCGCTGGCCAGAAATATTACAATTCTTAACAATTCCAGAAAAGTACTTTTTATACAACATACAAACATAATTTCAACATCCCTGGGTAGCTGAGGATACTGGTAGTCATATATCCAAATCTCACGAATTTCCGTTTTGTAGTTTCCGTGTCGCATCGTGTGTAAGTTTGACCGGCTCGCCATGTGGAGGTATCCGAGCTAGAGTTCCATAGAATCAGTAGCAAGAGCCGGTCTCCGTTCGCATCTAACTACATGAAAACCACCGTTCGTATGGTGCAGCTGATTACATGTTCCCCCTCATTCAGTAGATTCTATCTACCGAACACCAGTTTGATCCGTGGAGGTAAACGTATTCATCCAGGACTTCCATGGGGACCGGGTGTTCGCATGTTTGCCGTGCCTAAAATAGTTTCAGGCAATTCATGCATAAGCCCCGCTGACCGCATTCGTGAGTTTTAAGATGGCCGCCATCCTTTGTTCTCGCCACGTGTTCATATGCCGAATGGCGGCCACTTGGTAGCAATTAAGTCGCGGTTTTCTCTGCGTTCTAATGCTGATTGCTACCCAGGGTGGGTGGTGTCCGTTCGGTAAACGAATACATTCATTCAATACATAGTGAAACGAACTGATACAGGCATTTAAACAGCAGGGAGAAGGTTTAACTGAAGTCACACAGGTAAGTACATGAAAATCCTTCACAATGGCCCCCCTTTTTCTCCCTGCTCCGGCAACTCGGTTGGACCTTTCATGGTCCAGTAGGGTTGACGGGACTTTCCAAAGTTTTTAGTCTGAGGCCAAGTCAGTTTGGCGTGACAGTCCATCAGCATTCCCGTTTTGCTTGCCTGGGCGATAATGGATAGTGAAGTCATAGGGTTGTAAAGCCAGGCTCCAGCGCAACAAACGGGCGTTATCCCCTGAGACCCGGTTGAGCCAAACCAGGGGATTGTGATCGGTAATGAGGGTGAAGGCCCGGCCATAGAGGTAAGGTGTGAGCTTTTTGAGTGCCCATACCAAGGCCAAACACTCTTTCTCAATAGTGGCATAGCTGACCTCCCTTGGCAACAGCTTCCGACTCAGGTATGCCACCGGGTGCTCTCCTCCATCCTCTCCGATCTGGCTTAGTACTGCCCCCAGTCAAACATTGAAGCGTCTGTGTGGACAATAAATCTTTTGTTAGGATCTGGGGTAACCAACACCGGAGCATTAACAAGAGCATTCTTTAGTGCTTGGAAAGCCACCTCGCATTCCGGGGACCACAGGACTTGTCGGGGTAACTTCTTTTTGGTCAAGTCGGTCAGGGGTTTGGCCAGGGCGCTATAGTTTGGTACAAAGCGTCTGTAATAGCCGGCTGTGCCCAAAAAAGCCATAACTTGTGTCTTGGTGTGGGGAGTGGGCCAATTGGCAACGGCCTCGATCTTAGCCGGCTCCGGCCGTTGCTTACCACATCCTACTCGGTGGCCCAAATATTGTACCGCCGCCATACCCAAATGACATTTGTCTGGTTTCAGGGTCAGCCCGGCCCCCCTGATCCTATCTAATACTACCCCTACGTGTTCCAGGTGCGCTTCCCAGGTATTGCTATGGATGGCGATGTCATCTAGGTAAGCGCACGCATAGTCCTGGAGACCTCCCAGTAAATGATCCACCATCCGTTGGAAGGTGGCCGGGGCGTTCTTCATCCCGAATGGCATAACCCGTAATTGGTATAGGCCGAACGGGGTGATGAAGGCAGACTTGGGTATGGCATATTCTACTAGGGGAATCTGCCAATATCCCTTACATAGGTCAGTTGTGGTCAGATACTTCCCTGCAGGGATACGGTCAAGCAGTTCGTCCATCCGTGGCATTGGATAGGCCTCAGTAACGGTCTTGTCGTTGAGTCACCGGTAGTCCACACAGAAGCAGGTTGTCCCGTCCTTCTTTGGTACTAGGACTACCGGCGAGGCCCAAGGACTTTCTGAGTGTTCTATTACCCCTAGCCGAAGCATCTCATCGATTTCCTTCCGCATCCCTTCTTGGACTGCTTCCGGAATACGGTAAGGGGGCTGCCTCAGGGGTGCTTGCCCTGGAGTTTCCACCTTGTGGACGGCTAGGACTGTGTACCCAGGCTCCTGAGAGAATGTGGCCTGTTTGGTTTCTAGCAAGTGGACAGCTTGAGCCCTCTCTTGGGGTTCCAGCTGTTCGCCTAGCTGTACTTTCTCTATCTGGGTCGTCCCTTCATTACTGCCCAATAAGTCGGGAAGAGGTAGTGTCTCTGTTTTCCCCTGCTGGCGCACAGATAGCGGTCACCTCCTCTGCCCGTTCCTGATAGGCCTTAAGCATGTTGATGTGAAAGGTTCGTTTCACATCTTCATCCTCGCAGCTAGCTATGGTGTAGGTAGTGTCGCATATCTGCCCTATAACTTTATAGGGGCCCTGCCAGGCGGCCTTGAGCTTGTCTGTTCAGACCGGTCTTAGCACCATGACCTTTTGGCCGATCTGAAAGCTCCGGTGCCTAGCCTGTCGGTCATACCATACCTTCTGGCGCTGCTGGGTCGCCTAGAGGTTTTCCTGCACCGCCTGGGGGCTAATTCCTCCATGCGGTCTCGCAGTTCCAGCACATAAGGTACAACCGGGGTCCCCTCAATCTCGGTCTGCCCTCCCAGTGATCTTTGATAAGATCTAAGGGCCCCCTCACCCGCCTCCCATAGAGAAGTTCGAAGGGTAAGAATCCGGTCGATTCCTGCGGCACCTCTCGGTAGGCAAAGAGAAGGTGTGGCAGGAATCACTCCCAATCCTTATATGCCCCCGTGAACGACTTGAACATTTGCTTTAGCGTCCCGTTGAAGCGTTCGCACAGGCCATTAGTCTGGGGGTGATATGGGGAACTAGTCAGGGATTTAACTCCACAGACTTTCCATATCTGCTGGGTTACCTCGGCTGTGAACTGCGTACCTTGGTCGGACAGAACCTCCTTGGGAAAACCCACTCGGGAGAATATCCTGACTAGCGCATCTGCCACTGTCTCAGCTTGTATGTTAGAAAGGGCCACAGCTTCGGGGTAACGGGTGGCGTAATCTACCACAGTGAGGATATAACGTTTGCCGGAACGGCTAGGTTGGGCCAGGGGTCCTATGATGTCCACGGCTACCCTCGTGAACGGTTCTTCAATTATGGGCATGGAAACCAGTTTAGCCTTCGGATGGTCTCCCTTTTTACCTATGCGTTGACAGATCTCGCACGTCTGGCAATACGCCCGGACGTCGTCGGATACCCCAGGCCAGAAAAAGTTCTGGGTTACCCGATATCCCGTCCTGCGTATTCCCAAGTGTCCTGCCAGAGGAACATCGTGCCCAATTCTTAATAACTCCCGCCGGTATTTCCGTGGAACTACCAGCTGGCGTTTTTGCCTAGGCCCAGGTGCGTTAACCCGTGTCTCGGTGAGCCTGTACAAGCGGCCTTTTTCCCAGATAAACTGCTCCTTCTCTAACCCCCCCTTTCCCCTCCTGGCTTTCTCTCGATACTTTCTGAGGGAAGGGTCTCCGGTCACCTCCCGCCCAAAGTCTTCTGGGGTGTCCCAGGGTAGGGGTTCTATAGTCAGGGGTAGGTTTACCTGGGTCTCAGTAGGAAGCGGATGGCTCTCGGCAGCGCGACCTGGT
The DNA here is from genome assembly GCA_933207985.1 of Pelobates cultripes. Taxonomy (NCBI): domain Eukaryota; kingdom Metazoa; phylum Chordata; class Amphibia; order Anura; family Pelobatidae; genus Pelobates; species Pelobates cultripes. The sequence goes on along the minus strand of OW240922.1, from coordinate 9,580,002 downwards.
GCTCTGGTGGTTACTGCGTGGGCCTCCTGAGCATTGGTTGAGGCGAACGCCGAAGTCAGGTGGCCAATGTCATTGCCCAACACGACTTCAGAGGGTAAGTCTTTCATTACGCCCACGTGAACATTGCCAGCTTTCACACCCCAGTCCAGGTGTACTTGTGCGGTAGGAATGCGATACACTGCCCCCCCGTCACTCTTACAGCAATTGATTTCCCCGGCTTCTCCGATGCGTTAATGAGATGTCGTTGCACTAGCGTGATGGTCGCACCACTGTCTCTTAATCCCCGTGCTGTCTTGCCGTTAACCATGACCAGTTGAC